>VYXC01004513.1:133448-152159 GCA_013397175.1 Platysteira castanea
TGTTTTTTTTTTTTTTTTCCTATTCTTTCCATGTGCATTATTAGTTCTTCATTCTGTTGATGTACTGATACTGGTGTGTAGTAAGTTGAACAAGCTGGATTTTTTCCTCCTCTTTAATAGTCAGTGCTCATCTTTTCCCTGATTCTGTCTAGGAGCCTCTTCAACCAAGAGAGGCAGAAGAAAATGAGTGTCTCTGTCAGGAGGGCTGGAGAAAGGAACCCACCGGTAAATGGGAAAGGCTGATCAGTCCTCCTGAGTTCTCTTAATTCAGTTCAGGTTTTATTTAGACATTGCAATACTGTTCAGTGCAAAGGGAGAACTACTACTACTGTCTTACCACCAGCATTAGCAATAATAATATTTAACATGGACAACCTCTGTATGCGTTCTTCTCTTCATCATTAAAGTTTCTAAAACATAGCAAGAGAAAATTGTTTCCAGTATTAAATAGAATGAATGGAGCTGAGAGTCTTATTAGAATCATAGAATGGTTTAAGTCAGAAAAGACTTTTGAAATCATCAAACCCAATCGTTAACACAGCATTGCCAAATCCACCACTAAACTGTGTTTCTAAGAACCACATATTGTTTTTATCTATCTTTTCCTATATAGATACAGATATATATGAGTTCCACTATAACATTTCAAGCGTCGGCACCACCTGAGAGCTCTTTGCAACTGCAGCTTATACATTTTGCAGTAAAATTTCTCTCCCCTTCTCTTTTCCCTCCTCTTCCTCCGCCCCCAGAGAACTGACAGGCTTTCTACTGACAAATGTTGAGTGTTGCTCCTGAGGATTTAGCATTTCAGGCTGTGTCTACACAGCTTAGGTTTCTATTATTACGCAATGGCTTAGAGGGCAGTGCTCTGCCACATAATTACAGAGCCAATCTCTGTTAGGACCAGGAGTTTGGATGCCTCCTTCTGTACCAACTATTTGCCTCCTGCCCACTTAAGACTCCTCCCTGACACTCTTATTTGTTTATTAGCTTCTTTTTGTACCCTTGTTTCATTTGGTTTCTGGTTTTCTTCCCTTTCCTTTGCTACATATTTGTTTATTTCAGAAGTGAGGGGTCTGACTGAGTCGTGCCTGCACGGATTCCTATGCAGCACAAAGCACTTGCTGTATGTTGCATCGTCAGAAGAGGTAAGAAGAAATTCCTGAAGCTGCCTGCTAGTTCTCTCGGGTTTTTCACTCTCTATCTTTTTTTTTCCCTCTCGCCTTTTTTTTTTTNNTTTTTTTGGTGTGTGCACATTGCTTGTCTTACAAGCCGTGCAGGCTCTGCCATCTAGAGCACTTTGTGAGATCACTCCACTTTGCTGTTTTTCCTTCTTCCATCTCTGCGTGACTGTGTGTGTCTGTATCTCCCTGCCTCTCTTCCCCACGCAGTACAACTCAGCCCCCCACCCCAACACACACGCACATGCACAGAAGCTGGGCTTGCTTGTATGAACTCGAAGACTTGCAATACTGAAATGCATGTGTTACCTTGGGATGCACTAGGATCAGAATGCTCGAAAAGCCTGCAGGTTGCTTAGTCCTCAAAGACTGGGTTTTTTAAACCACACAGGAAAGGATCAAGTTATTCACTTTTTTTTTATTCTTTTTCTTTTTTTCCTTTCCTTTTTTTTTTTTTTTTTTTTTTTTTTTTTTTGTGCTTTGGATATTACTGAACAAGGAGTCTCAGGGATTCACACGCTCGGACTTCACTGAATCAGGCTGCATCTGACAAACAATCTTGTCTGCATTTTGGTTTGCTAGAGATCAACTGGGATTTTTCTGATTCTATCTTCTTTTGAAAAAAAGGATGCACGGAATAGAAAGAAGGTCTAAGTGCCTGTCTGAGCCTATTCTATCAAACCTGGGATAAATGTTACTTCTCAAAGGTAAGTACAAGGCTTTTTTTCATATGTATGTATAAACTGTATAGTTATAACATAAACTACATATAGATATGTGCCCAAAACATTTTATAGACAGTTACCTCTGATGGCAAAGAATATCTCAGCTGTGCATCTTAAAACATTGGAGAAATGCATAACTTTATCTCCTTTTTCATGTTAGCTTAAATAAGATTGTTCATGTAGAGTAATGGATCTCAGTCTGATTTCTGCTTCTCATGGTATGAAAAGGCACTTCAGAAGAATTTTTTTTAAGAGTCAATAGGAATTTTTTATGATAGCTTTTAAACAGTGATGGAAAGATGTTTAACAGAAAGGATAATAATTTGGTTTCTAACAAAGGAAGAATTGAGGAATAGAGTAAAGCTGTGAAAGTAATTTCAGCTTTCTGAGGAATTAGTAAATCCTGCAAAGCTAAGGAAGAACTTTGCTGGACAGATCAACTCAGCTGCATATAAAACCAGAGAGTAAGTGTGAGGACCTTGGCAAATGTCATGTGAAGAAACAGAAGGCATAGGAACAGCTAGGGAAGGGAAGGGAGTGAGGGGTGTGGAGGGGCAGTGGACACCCACTTCAGTGCCTGCTGCCACAGAAGCTGTTGTTCTTGGTAAGGCGATGCCACTGGTGGTGGACATCCAGAAGTGGCAAGGTGGGNTCTAATAAAGGAAGAATTGAGGAATAGAGTAAAGCTGTGAAAGTAATTTCAGCTTTCTGAGGAATTAGTAAATCCTGCAAAGCTAAGGAAGAACTTTGCTGGACAGATCAACTCAGCTGCATATAAAACCAGAGAGTAAGTGTGAGGACCTTGGCAAATGTCATGTGAAGAAACAGAAGGCATAGGAACAGCTAGGGAAGGGAAGGGAGTGAGGGGTGTGGAGGGGCAGTGGACACCCACTTCAGTGCCTGCTGCCACAGAAGCTGTTGTTCTTGGTAAGGCGATGCCACTGGTGGTGGACATCCAGAAGTGGCAAGGTGGGCATGTGGGGGATGGGGTACACAAACAGGTATATGCTATGTCATGTCAGTCTGACGTCAGCAGACATATATGCTCCCAGCAAGACTGAATGTACTGAGAATTGGGGTGGGGGAAGCATCTAAGTGGCAGCACAGCACAAGATAAGTCAAAATGGAAACTGAGTCTTTCTCTGATTTGCATGGACGTATGTGCATGTTTGGGACACAAAGCAAGTGCATGATTGAATGAAAGAAAGGAACTAATGGGGTAAAACAAATTGGCAGTGAAGTCAACAAGTCCCACTGTGGTAGATTAGTAACTGGAAATGTAAAATGGTCAGTTGTGGTAGTGTACGCAAGGCAGGATTCTTAAACTCGGTAACTCCTACCCACACAAAAGAGAGAAATAATGTTGACTTAAAGAATATTTTTTTCTTTTCAGACTACCTGATCTAGTATTTTTGGGGCAGTGCCATGGAGATATTAAGAATAATGTTTATTTTATCTACTTCATCTTTGGCATTACTATGACAGAAAAACTCTTTTGATGAGAAGAGGCAGGGAAACAGTAAGACGTTATATCACTTCAGTCTATAACATCGCAGTTAATTAAATTGACGCCTTTAACTTTATAATACAAGGTTCAGCATGGGTAAGTCCAGCAGATGCAATACAATTGTCATGGGGATTTTCTGTTCCTCCAGAAAGTGGAAACACTGTCATGCAGGGGACCAGGTTCTTTTGGACCTTGCTGTGTACAGAGGTTGTACTAAGGGATATTTGGGCTTGTGGGAGGAGGAAGAGAGACAAATAATTACTTTCGCTCTTGCCGTGTTTCAGGCTAGTTGCAGCCTCCTTGTTTACAGCTTGCTCTGTGTCTGTGGTGCGTTTGCACTGCCCACAGATCACCACTTGAGCACAAACGAGTGCTTCTCGTGTGCGCTCTGCTCAGAGCTGCCGTGTTGCTGCAGCATGAGAAGAGCTCCAGACCTTCCCTGAAGCTGCTTCTAATTCTTGGGGAGAGAGGGGATGCAAAAAATAAGCAGTGCCAGAAGACAGGTAGCAAAAAATTAATTCTACACCATGCTATTTTAACCCATGAAACCCAGCAAAGATCTGTACCACCTCTTGGATCAGAGACAGTGTCTGTCCTGCTCTCCCCAGCACAGCTCTGGTTTCTTTAGGGTAACTCTGGACCGGGTGTGGCCCAGTACCTGGCTGTGCAGGGCACTGGCAGGCAGGTAGGCTGGCACCCCTTGGTGCACCATAAAGGGTGAGAAATGTGACCCAGCCTCAGAGCCCCTGTTTGCTGCTGTCCTCTCTGCCCCACGCTGCACTTCACAGCTTTAGTGCTTCTTTAAATTTACAGTAGGGCCATTACTGGCCATTTTTTCCCAGTGGGAGATACAAATGGCACGTGTAGCCGTGCCCCATAGCCTCTGCTCTGCCTGCTGCTCAGGTGGACCCGAGCTGACAGCTCCCCGAAAATCCTAATCAGAGTGCTTCTTCTCCCCCTCTTTGCAGAGGAATCTGACCACTGACTCAAGTTTATAATGCAATGATTAGAGACCCATCTGATTCGCCCCCTCCCCCCACTTCTTTTTTTTTAAGTACTTGTGGGCAAAAAAACAAAATAGGAGGCTGATTCAAAATTATCAAGGTTTAACTGGTAGTAGGCAGGAATATTCTTCAAGTGACTTAACTCCCTGCTGAGGGGTTGTGGACTGAAAACCCTTGAGGCTGGATTTGCTACCCACCCTCACAGAGGGGAGGGAGGGGAGGATGACAGTGCTTGTTCACTCCCAAATCCCATTTTGCATTGCTAATGCATTTCTGCCTTGACCTACAAAGATCACCTGTGGGAGAAGAGGGGTAATTTGTTCCAAGTGTGTACTCAGTCTTTTTTTTTTCTGGCTTGAGCACTCAGCCTTACTTTCTTTGTGTTTGTCCAAGTGTGCTGTCATGGGTTTGTTTTTGTGGAGAGGCCAATTGTCCCCTAGGTGCTGGCCTGAAAAGCATTAACACTCTTTTTGAAGGAAGACATCTATGGCTCCTTCAAACCAGTCCAGATGACTCTGGAATATACTGCCCAACATCAGATAGGCCATTGCTGTATTCCCTTTTTCCTCTTTGATTCTACCATGTAGAATTTGACCGTAGTACCTAAGGATCTCACCAAGGGGCTGGGATTTACTCTGTCAGTGTCCAGAGGCTGCACGTGCTTGCAAGGGGCTGAACAGCTCCCACTTATCAATCAACTGAAACTTGTGACAAAAGACAAGGTTTCATGTGAGTGCACCAGAATAATAACAAACCCCACAAATCACAAATCAGCGTGATGCAGTGCTGCAGTGAAGGGCCGGCTGCTACTCTCTGCCCAGCCCAGCTCCACCCAGGATGCACAGAGAGAGGAAAGCCTGTAAGTGATACTTCTGATTCTAGGAACTCAAACTACCTCCTGCATGGGTGACTGACAAACCTTGGCATGAAATTAACATACGTAAATATGTCGTTAGAAGGCACTCAGTGCAGTTACATGGAAAATTGGGAAAAGATCATGTCATTTAGCAGTATTTCTGCATCCCTTGGATCAGCGATTGTCACCTTCCTTCAGAATATTTACATGACATTTTTTCCGATTTTTCTGTCTTCCTGTCATTTTCTTTGTCTAACCCATGATATGCGTCTCTGATGACATCCTCATCTTTATGGAAAAACATTGGTGACAAATTCAGGATACCAACTTCAGCATATAAAATGAGCAGCAGCAGTAAAAGTCAGAAAACATCTTTTCAGTTAAAAAATTGCTGATTTGAAAACATGGGAGAAAGGGACAAGATGTGCTGTCAGGGTCTGGTCCCATGCAGAATCACTCCTGACCTACATAGAAGGCAGAGCTGAGTGGGAGTTTTCTAATATGAATGTTTTTGTTTTTCACAGGAAAAAATATTTTAAACAGGCAGAAACTTGATTAGGAAATGGTCAGTCTCATGAATTTCCTGACTGTAAAACTGTTGGGACAAAATTTCCAGAACACATCATTTTACATTCTTTCTGGAAGATAAATTTTATTATTTCTTTCTAGTTCATGCATTTTGTATAAAAACTGAAAATAATTCATATGAAACTTGATCATAAAATCCCATTTTGCTAAACGACAAGCAAATCTGTGAGTCAAACTGGAATTAAACATTTTTGGCTCATTAGAAGGCTTGCCTACCTTCAGTTTGGGACAAGAAAATGGTAGACATTTTCATTTTGACTCAAGGGACCAGAAAACTTTTGTCTGCCAAGCCTTGCCTCGAAGTTGATTTATTTGACCAAATGGGATTATTCTAGGGGTCTCTTGGCAACAAGTGATGTGAGATCTCAAGGCCTCTGAGAGTCTGCTCTTGAAATCGTTTCTCCAGCTATGGAAAATTTATGTGCTGAGAGGCTATGGCAGCTAAATAACAGCAGGTAGGAGGGGATGGCTGCAGCAATAGTACAAGCAGTACGATGCAGCATTTAGGAGGCTTCTGCTAATCACACCTCAGGATCTGCTAATCCTCCAGCAGATCTGCTGCCTCTGTGTGGTTATGGAAAGAGGTGAGATAAGGAGAGGGTCCTGGAATAGCAGTAAATCCAGAGTCCTGGACAATGGTTGGTCAGAAGGTGAGAGGTAGGGCTGGTGCATCCCAGTGCATAGCCAGGTAGGTTCTGAGCAGAACAGAAGCTGGATTAAGGATGAAATCAACAGAAAGTACGTGATGGCTGAAGGCATCTTGTCTATTTTAATAGAGCTAATGTTGCATTTAAAATCCCTGGAAAACACGTGTGTGGCCCTGGTGCAGGAAATCACCAGTGTGACTCTTCCTGAAGCCAGAAGAGGTAGGTCAGGGTGGTGCGTAGGTCTTTATGTGCAGGACCAAGACAATTGTTGCAGTTGTCCAGTTAGGACTGGAGAGTTTGATCTGACTTAATTGGGAGAAGGAAAGACTATGGAAAGCCTAAACGTAATAAGGTCACATGAATTGTGGTGACCAGGCACCTTTGATATTGGAGGAAATAAATGCAATGCTGAAGAAGTACAGAATTTTTCCTCTTCTGCCTTTAGAGGATCAATTTGCTTTAACAGGCTGAGGAGCAAGGGGCCTCAAAATGGCACCAGTTACCAAGAGCCCTTAGCCATTCTTTTGTCATGTCTAAGCTCCTCAGAAAAGCTTCAGTATACATGTCAGTCAGGATGAGTAATCTTCCTTTTGTTACAGCCTAAAGATAAAAACTAAGAACGGGAAACGAAAAGAGGATGTCTTAAATATGCCACATTCTCTGCTGCAGTGGCAGGATGGATAGGCTGTGATATCAGTGAGAGAGCAGCACCTGTATGGGTGCTGGAAAGGAGGAAGTGGCTGTACCAGGATTTATATTAGATCTGTCTGTTAACAGCCTTTAAAAAATGTATCTGCCCTTTCAGTACAGAATGAAAACAATGAGCAGTCAAATGGCAAAAGGAAAAGTCAAGAGGAAAAAAGTGCCTGTCACGGCTTGTTCAGTATTCTCTGTCTGGTTTAAAAGTAGCCAACAACAAATGTCTGTCTCCTTAGAGTTAAATATCAAAACCTTCCCAGTCATTTCAGTAGCCATTTGATCTCCTTCCCTTTGTTAATATTCCTGTGAATAAGAAAACACACGTGATACTTAGAAAGCTCTGCATGGTTTGGATGTGAAACAAGTATACTAAACTAAGAAAGAAAAAGGCCAAACTGTATTGATAGAAAATAAATTATCTGGACTGAGACCATTTTGTTGGTTTCCGAAACTGAGAACTAGTTGGCATTTTGTATGAGTTATCTTCAGTGTAAGTGAATGTTATCACTGTTGCTGGCAGGTATTTACTCTATATTGGTTTTTAAATAAGGGTACAACATTGATTACTTGCTCTCCAAACTATTGACTGCACTTTCTCCCTGTTGTCAGGTCAGATAACTTATCTCCTCTGGAAATGTTCTGTAGAAAAATGGGGAAATGCGTTTGCTCCCNCCCACAATCAAAATATCTTGCACTTACCCCGGCAATTGACAAATTCCTCTGTGAGATATTTGAATATTTCCTAATCTCATTTCACATGCTCAAGTAGCCCACTGAGCCATGAATGCTTCTGTTGACACCCACTTTGGAAGGACAGTGTGACCTTTTCTTATTAGCACAGCTACATCTGTTCACCGCTCCACCGATGCATTTTGACAGTGATATCTTCTTGAGATGAGGGGGAAGGTTCTTCATGGACTTCACAGTTATACTGTGTGGCCAGGAGTCTCACAGAGAATGAGCTTTCCCCTGTCTGTGGTCTCCCACCACCCTACCCTGACTGGAGAAGTTTCAGGAGCATTAATTAATAATGTTTTCCTTCTGATCCAGGGTTGGGTGACAGCAGTTTCATGTGAACTGGAAGAGAACTGGTCCTCCTGACAGAGAGTCAGAGCAGAGAAGCTGAAGAGCAGCCTGACGGATATTCATGAGAGCAAATACCCTGAGGGCAAAGAGAGAAACATTTGGAGGAAAATTTGAGAAATTTGGGTAGGATGAGGGGGAAGAGAGAAAGAAAGATCAGCTATGTTACAGCTGAGAAGATATTTCTGTCTATTTAGTGATTTGTACAACCCTTTTTGCCACCGAGCCAGAGTACCAGACTAGGCTCAAGACAGACTTATGGTGTGTGTCTGTGGTAAAACTGTACACAACTGATACCTTTCTCAGCCACTCGAGATTGTTTTATTTTTCACATCTAACCTGTTTTAGCCTTTTGGTGAACATTAGAAAATGTGCTCAAGCCCCTTGTGCATTTGTTTCTGTTGTCTTGATCTTTCTTTCACCTCCCTGGATCAGTGAGTTAAGAAGCTATTTTTTTATTTTTCTTCAGGACTGAACACAAAGAGTTTCTTATCATCAGCTAATACTTATAACTACTCCATTCTTAGTAGAACCTAGCAACAAGCTTTCAAGTTAATGTGAGAGACCCTCTAAAATGTGCCAGCTCCATCTTCTTATGATATCTTTTCCAGGGAGAATGTAGCTGATGGGCTGAGATATTTCCCTTCTGTGCTGGATGTCTAATGGCTGCATTTCGTGCCCACCTTAGTGTTTTTTATTTACCTGTTTTACAACTTTTTACTTGTCTAATGCTATGAGCAGCAAAACAAAGGTCTGTGACCATCTTGTGGGTCTGTGTCTCGGGAAACCTCACTACATTTCAGATTGTGCAAAGAAAAGGAAGAAAGCCATCCTCCTGCAAGAAGGCTGAGATAGGACATGGTGAATTTCTGTGCACTGGTGACTTCTATTCTACATCAGTGTCCTACCGCAGAATGGAAAAATCAAAGTTATGCCACATTCTACCTCAACTATAGGATTCACATTTAAAAGTAAATAATGCCCTCGGGCCAAGTAACAGCTGCTGCAGTTCTTTCCAGCACAGCTCATTGATCTTGTCCTCTCATTTGACATATCCTGCTACTCTCATGGTGCTGTAGTTAGCATTAAATAGAAGAGAGATCATTTAGTGACCTAACTGAAATTGAGACCTAGTTGGGGTACACTTTGCACCACCATTTCACAACACACTGGAGAAAGACCCGAGAACAAGGTCTTTGTTAGGCTGTGCTCTCTTTTTTTTCTTAGAGAGGTTTTTGCTTATTTTATGTTAGTCCGATCATATTCATTTTAAGGAATTTTAGTCCGATCATGTTCATTTTAAGGAATTGCTTTCAACTTTTTTTTTTTGATAGCAGGTGTTGTTTTATTATGAAATGGTGATGAGCTTAATGCATATGTTAAAAGTACAGTATTCCACAAAAGTCCTATTACAGAAATCAAGTATCTTTTAGGAATTCCTAAATAAAAAGCTTCCAAGTTTAGTGCATGATGTAGTTGCACTCACATTTCTCACAATCACTCCTCTCTTTTCTTTAAATTGACAAGTACATGAAGAGCAAAAATGAACTCTGCAGCCAGCTGTTCTTCCTAAATATGTCTTGTCTTGCTAGCTCGGATAAAAGGCAAATTGCAGTTTGAGACTTCATTTCTGCAGCAAATCAGATCTGTTTTCAGAAGGCTGCTTCTTCAGTCACGGTATTTCAAGAAGGGAATCCAGGGTGTGTTCCCGCCCCAAGCTGATTATACCGTGTTTGCAGAGACTTTAGTAATAGGGTGGCAAAAACTTTTAAGAACAAAAGAACACAGTTTTGGACCTTTACTTCCATTCTTTCTAATCCTGATTAAATTTTCAAAGCCTTTCCAACATTTAAACAAAGCATTATGTGAGAGTTTTTTTGGAAATAATATGGGGTCTTAGATTGTCGTTCTCAGAATAATTTCCACTTTGTTTCAAAACAATTTCTTCTGTAGAAATTTATTTTGTAACATATTTTGTGGTCCTTCTATTGATGGTTCCTTTTCTTAAAAATTTTGTTTGTTCTTTTTTATTTCTGTAGTCTTAACAGGAACAAGAAAAAAACATTTACCTTGCTAACACACAGTTCTTTTTGTTTGATCATGTCATAGAACAGGTATTGCTGAATGTTTATATGGCACCAAGTAGTAAAATCACATTTACCTCACACAAGAAAAGGATATGTGAGCTTACTGGTAGGTCTTTGTAAATTGGTACTCAGGAGAAAGTTGATTTCTTTTAATTCTGTTGATAAATGTTAAGCTTTGGGTGACATTAACTGATATTGGTCACTGGGCTTTCCATTATTTCTTCTGAGATTGTTTGACTAGTTAGATATTCAAATGTCCATGCTTTCAGGTGTTTTAGAGAAGCAGCAGTGCCCCGGGATGAGGTAAAAAATAAAGTAAAAATAAAATCATAACAAATATTTTTTTGAAATTGATACTTCTAACCACCATTAAAAATTAATAAAAATAAAATATAAACTGTATCACAGTAAGTACATTTTAATATTGATAACCAGTAAATCCTGGCATCTCACAGGGGAAGGGAACGGCAGTACCAGCCCCTTTGACATACATGTGTATTAAAATATTTTCATTTACTTGCGGGAAAAAAATGAGGAAGGAAGCATAACCTTGCAAATACGGTTTTGGTCTTAGAGACAAAGTAGGTCTGTCAGAAACAGTCTGTGCAGGAGACACACAACTTAATGAGGGCTGGTGAAGAGTTTCCAGTCAGCCTGGGATCTGGACAAGCTCGAGAAGTGGGCCCAGGGGAATCTCATGAGGTTTAATGGGATCAAGGACTTGGGGGTGCTGATGGCTGAGAGGCTGGACGTGATCCAACCATGTTCACTCACAGCCCAGAAAGTCAGACATGTCCTGGGCTGCATCCTGCTCCTATGCTCCCCTCTGCGGAGACCCCACTTACAGTGCTGCATCCAGCTCTAGAGTCCCCAGCACAGGAAGGACGTGGACCTGTTGGAGAGCCTCCACAGGAAGGCAACCAAGTTGATTAGAGGATGGAACACCTCTCCTATGAGGAAAGGTTGAGAGAACTGGGATTGTTCAGCCTGGAAAAGAGAGGGTTTCATGATGACATGGCAGTGGTCTTTCAATATCTGAAAGGAATCTACAAGAAAGATGGAGAGGGACTTTTTACAAGGCCATGTAGTAACAGGACAAGGGGGAATGGCTTCAGACTGACAGGGGGCAGGTTTAGATTAGATATTAGGAAAAAATTCTTCCCTGTGAGCATGGTGAATCAGTATAACAGATTGCCCAGAGAAGTAATGGATGCCTCATCCCTGGAAGTGTTCAAGACCAGTTTGGATGGGGCTTTAAACAACCTGATCTAGTGGAACTGTCTCTGTCCATGGCAGGGGTCTTGAAACTAGGTGATCTCTAAGGTCCCTTCCAACCCAAACCATTCCATGATTCTACAAACTTGTTTTCATTAGGGAATAGGTTTTACCCAAATTAGCTTCCTGAGTATGTAGTGGGAGGGGGTGTGTGTATTATTCAACAATATCTTAATTTGTTCTGTCTTTTAAAATATATTTGGCTGGAATGTTTATGAGTTTTGTTCCTAAATTTCTTTTGTTTCAAGAAATTGAACTTTGTATCATGTATAAAGCTTTATTGTGGCATTTTGTGCTATTTTAACAGAAAATAACTTCTTATATTTTCTGGAAAGCAGATATTCTTCAAATTACAATGAGACAGTTTAATCTAAATAAGTCAAAATTTTCACTCAATTTCTGATTAAATTATGCTTTCTTAACATTTTTAGGATTGCTTATAGCCATACAGCAATAGCACCATTTCTCTTTGTAGAATTTTTTTCTTTTCTCCTGTCTCAATTTTTTGTTGCCTTGCCCTGGTAGGTCTGTTCTTTGTGGATGGAACAGATAGGAACAGAAAGGGAACAGATAGTTCAATGGCTTCTCCAAATAAAACAGGCTGTAAAAATGCTGAATTTACTGTAAGGTTCACAGGACAGGTAATATGCAGTTAAAATGGCAAGGAACATGTGGTATTTGAGTGGGAGGCTTGTACCACTGCAAAGCAGACCATCTCAATTCTGAATCAACCTGAAATATTATCTGTACAGAAACAACGGGAGGTGAGAGGGGACACAAGTGATCATCAATGAATTAAGAAAAAGTTCGCTGTCAGTGCTCTGTGATAGCTGAAAAGTAAAAGAAGCAGCTGAGAACTGTAAGGAAGTTTCCTGTGGTAGAGGAGCCACCTGCAGCAGCTCGATGCCCTTCATATGGGAAATGCTGTTGAGTGGCCCGTGGTTCATATTCTCTTACGTGTAAAAGTGAACCTGCACTTTTAAATGTGTTTGGGACTATCACTAATGTATAATTTATTACTCTCAGCCGTGGCAAAGGGGAATGAGGGGTGCCTGATAGTTTATATCAAAATCTTCCTAGAGTGCAGAGCTTTTGGAGACTGTATGTTGGCATGCTGACACTGCAGTAAACACTCTCATTACTTTTAGCACATCTTCCACTCAGGACTCTGAGCATGTAGTAATGAATTGATCCTTGGTGCTTTCCATGTAAATTGGGGTAGTGTTACTGTTCCATAAGTGAGAAAATTGCACGTGGGTTTTGGTTTAACCAGTCTGTGATCATGTGCAGTGTCTACAGCAGAGTTTTTGGTTAGGTAGGCCACCAAACTGGGTTTTGTCATCCTGCTGAGGCTGAGGCAACGGTGAGGTAGTGCTAAAACAGTGGAATGGAAAACAGATCAAATCCCAGAGCTGTGCAGCAACAGAGTGAGCTGTGCCTACACAAGTAAGCCCACTGGAGAACATCATTTAGGCTTTTCATTTCAGCAAGACTATTAATTAAACATATATGTATAATGTGTATGTATGTACATATGGTTAGATGCATATTAGATGCATCTAATATAGAAAACTGTAGTACTCAAATATAGCACCCAAATAGCAAGCCTTAGCTAAAGTAGGAGCCACTGGACCCTTTCATACAATATTTACATGCTTTAACAGAATTGAAGAAAATAGTCATCACATGCATTAGCTTCCTGCTTACTTTTGCTATGCATATTTAATAGTCATTTGGGAGGGATACGAATATACCAGCAACTGGAATTACAAAAAAAACCAACAACAACAAAAAGCAGAAATAGGTAAACTAAGAAACTAAGGTTTCTCTCTTCCTCGGGATTCTAGAAATCATCCAAGCATATGTCCAGGCAAACCCACTCTTCCTCGTGTATATTCTACTTATTATCATGAATTGGCATACTGAATTACTGATGCAATTCACGCTCGGAGAAATTCAAATGATATAATTATTTTACTCCAGTTATGGATTGAAACCTTATTCATATTACATAGACAACATTTCTGCTTTTATTATGCTACACCTAAGATTTATTTGGCCTCTTGATTTTTAGGGCTCGTTAATTCAGCTGAAGTTCTGGAGGATGTAATTTGTCAGCTCATAGCTGACTTATTCCTTTAGCTTTCAGGTGAAGAGCCTGAGAATTTCTCACCTCTCTGTCCTCATTGTGCAGTAAACATAACCTCATCCTCTAGTAGTGAAAACGGTCAATCTAGCAAAATCAGAAAGCTCAGGTGAGCTAAGATCATTGATCTAGTTATTCACAGAGGAAAAATGTAAACTGCTCATAAATGGTTCATATTAAAAAAAGAAAAAGCAGAATTTATATTTTACCAGACAGCCTTTAAAGCCTACACTGACAAACAAACAAAAAAAAATGCCATCAAACCCAATAAAGTTCTGCACTGCAGCTGTTGATCACCCATTTCACATTTGGTGCAGTTTGTCTGAATTGCAACTAGTCCCTCCTACTATAGGCTATGGTCCAGTCTCAGCTGTCCAAACCTCAGCTACCCAAAACAGGATGATGGTCCTCCGTGTCTGTTAGCTGCACTGATAATTCCCATAATTACTTGGACATGCTTCAACTCCCATGACATTCAGTTGAATGAAGATGCGCTGCCTGTGAAAAACTCCATTTTAATGTCCCACTCTAATTCCCCCCATAATAGTCAGCAGCAGCATGTTTACTTATTCTTCTTGATGTGAAAGCTTCTAATATATGACTACAGCAGAGACAAAAACAACAATAAATATTCAAAAACCCCCAGTGTGATTAGCACACATAATCCATAAGAGAAGTAAGAAGAGCAGTAGTTATTAAATATAGATGGTTTACTCACTGTCATCAATAAACATGTGATTTGTGATTTCCTGAGACTTTTTAGGTGATGATTCATTCATGATTTTATTTATTTTACTGTATAATGATGCAGAATAGCAGAAGGAAAAGATTTTAGCTGATGCCGCAAACATCTCCTTATTTGGTGAGATGACTTCCTGTAATTTTTAGCTCGAGAAATTGAAGTTTAGGGGTCTAGTCCCTGTAAGGCTACTGGGCATCCCTGGAAAGTGCTGTGTGAGCTTTTCTGTTTGGTACAAAGTGGTACTGCTCTGTAGGTACAGCAGATGGTTTTCCAGTGAGACTAAACTGGCCATCGCCTGTAGCGATAAACAGATACCAGCAGAGATCCACCAGTACAACTGGCTGGGAACAACAGCCCACGTGGGTGCAGCTTCAGCTGGTGAGAGGCTCCAGTGCTCTCACCAGTGATGTTGCACAGTTCTGGTCCTGGAAGAGGAACTGAAAAAAATGCAGAGAAGGGCAGGATGGATGGATGGATGGATGGATGGATGGATGGGTGGATGGATGGATGGGTGGATGGATGGATGGATGGATAAGCTTTTAAACAAAGAATGATTGAATACTGTAGCTTGGAAGGAGTTTACTCTAGCTTGATATGATAAAAATATCTAAGGCATGAAAAATATTTTTGTTTCGTGTGTCTCTTCCAATACAAATCTTAGAGGACAACAAATTAAACTGGCAAGTGACTGGTCCAGAACAAAATTATTTTGGGATTATGAAAAGCTGTGAAACCCCTTTCTGCAGGATTCAGGGATTTCTAATTGTTTGCTTTGGTTTATAGATCATTTGGAGATCTAAACAAGCGAAAAATGGTGGTTTTTTACATGCAAAGACATTATCTTCAACTGAAAATGTTAGCTGGACCACAAGCAGCTAAGAAGCTGAGAGAGAGAGAGTATTCTGGGAAATTATCACCAAGATCTTGCATTGCTTTTGAGTTTTTTGATTGCTTTCCCTATTAACTACTAGCAGAGACAAGATAGTGGGTTGGATATACTGTAGATGTGACACAATTCAGATATGTTCTGACTGATTTGATTCAGGATACTGATTCCTACAGTCCTCGTGTCACAGAAGGATGGCTGACTCCACAGCTGTATTTCAGCAGGGTGCAAAGAGGTGCAAATTAGTCAGTGCTTGCACGTGTGGGCAGAAGCAGTGATCTACCAGGATAGGGAGATAAAGCTTGACTGCTGAAGTGACTGAGTTATTAGCACCCTGGATTCTGAAACGATGCTGATATAATCATGTTCTCTGGCTCAAATAATTCAGGTAGCTTTTATAGTGTTTCACTCCTAGTTAGGTGAAAATTGTTCTTTCTGCACTTTGGGCTTCTCCAATAGTTGCAGTGGCTGGCTGCGTTGGTGTGAGCATGAGGAAGCTGCTGCTGAGCTCTAGCAGCTGGAAGAGGTAGGCATTCATCTACTTATTGGAAAAAAGGTTTAAATTACATTATGGGTCTTTTAAGCTGGAAAGAGGAGAATGAGTGTTCTTCTTTCTCTCTTGTGAAACTGTTCTAGAAGTTTAATAATGATAACATCTGAGTGTATAGACAAGAGGTCTCTTGGAAGGCTGTAGTTTCTGACTGTGCATGAGTCTGAGCTCTTGCATATAGTGCTCCATCCCTGTAACAAGTTAGAAGGTGTGGCAAAGAGGGGAAACTCTTTCAAGTAAACATCTGACCAATAAACAGATATGGTTTCTATAACTTTTGTTGATTTAATTCAGGATTTTTTGTGTGCATTTAGTATCTGGCTGACCTGAGTTTCATATGGGCTGAATTATTCACTGGCACCTGCCTTGCATTACCAAGGAAGCTTTTGCTCATGCTGGTGGAGGATCCTTCAGAGGAAAGTTTTCAGATAGATAAAAATAGAGGGAAGGTTCTAAACTAAGACAAAAAAGGATAGGGGAGACTAAAGGACTAGCAACAAGATAACTGTTGTCAGAAGAGTTCATTTCTTTCTAGGCTGGTGGGTCTTGTTTTGTTAAATTTCTTTAGTGATAAACCACAAACAGACTTCTCAAGACTCAGCACATAAGAACATCAGAAGGCTGGTATAGGCATACAGAAGAAATATATTAAATGTACTATAAATTATATATTATGTCTTTATTTCCAGTAACTTCTTGAAGTAATTTTTCTTAGGGTAAATTTTTAAAACCTTTATTCGGGTGTTGCCAAGGTACTCTGAAGACCTGAGGAAATCCTGAGTTATTTTATGAAATAGCTGGGTCCCAGGAGGGAATTTTTTTCTAGTCTGTTCAGTGTGTTTTGAATAATAAATAAATGAATTTAAGTTGTGAGACTCCCTCCTTGGATAGACTCATAGACATTGACTATTGCATTTTGATCTGCAGTATAAGAAAGTCTGACTGCATTGCTTTTCCTCCTTGGATCACCACATTCTATTCTACTCTATACCCTATTGTTCTCTCTCTCTTTTTTCTTTTCTTTTCTTTTTTTTTTTTTAATGACCAGAATATCTAGATTTTTGTAATGTGGTAGAATTAAATGAAACTTGCCCCCAAGAGAAAACTGCACTGATTCTTTTTCTAATACAACCATTTAGAGAAGTGCTAATGTGTCCTAGGAAACATGAAGGAACAGTACTGTTTTTAGAAATTGTTCTACAGAGTTATCAGATTTTTTCCTGTCTTTTTTTTTCCTTTTTCTTTCTTGCTCAATATTTCAAGAACTATCTTTAGGCTAAATAGAAAGAAAAGATTTATTGACAGCAAGATTCATTAGACTGTGAAATAGTCTCCTAAGGAAAGTTGATGGAAACTTTGAGATTTTAAAAGTAGCTTATTGGGCGCAAGGGAACTCAAACCTTTTAATGTACTGCATGAGATAAGAAATGTGTTAGAAGAGAGAGGATGGACTAACTGGCTTGATAAGGCTATCTTTTGATGTGTAGCTTCTATAGATATTTGCACAGAAACACTAGCATTGCTAATTAACTGCTCATCTGCTTCATGTACTTACGGCTTACCAGCTATAGTCAAATCCCATCTGTCACTTGAGGACAATTAAGTGGGCTGAGAAGCATCATTGTATGACTGCACCTGGCCAGGAGGAGATATTCCAGATGGACAGCATGGGAAGCAGGAGACACCTAGAAGAGGAAGGGGAGGAGCTGTCTCTTCAATAGGCAGTTGCAAGTTGTTCTGAACCTGTTCATATAAAGCAGAAAAAAACCCTGTTCTGGAGTGGCACTGATAGGAGCACACAAAACTCATACATGTGCTTCCAGTATCAGTGCAAGAACTGTGTGGTTTTCTTCAGACTGCTAAGGCTTCTGTCCTCAATTTTGTATGAGTTTTGACAGTGCAGACCGTGGAAAACTGCAAGAGCTGACCAAAACCCAGTAAATGGCATGAACAGTACTGGAGATGAGGAAGAGGTAATATAACTTGTGTTATCAAGTGAGAGCCAAAGCCTGGAATAGGGTTAGCAGTGCTGCAGCACAGTTATATGATACTGTGTCTTGGTTCTGCTTGGTACATGGTCCTAGGAAGTGCCAAACTGCATTATTAAATAACCAGGCCCAAATTTTCATAGTTGCTCTCACTTTGTGCATTTTCATTCAGGCTGCTCTTGCTGTCTGCTGCCTGTGGCTTGCAATGTGGCCCTTTCATTTGAGTAAGAAAATATGTGACGAATAATTATATTTGTCCCTAAATACAATGTTTTCTCGAAACTCTTCAAGCGGTGTCAGTGGCCCTTTAGAGGCCATTTTCAAAGCTTACAGCAATATGCTCGGGTAATGAGGTAATGAGAGTGCCTCGGTTATATGCTGCGAGTGAGGATGAAGCCTTAATCTGCCATTCAGCTTTAGAATTACTGCTGTAATTTTAAAAGTATCTGCCCTCCGTTCTCCTTAAGCAAAATCATCCACCCCATTTGTCAAGATAATGACATCCATGGCCGAGCAGGGCCTCTCCTTCCAGTGATAGCTTCCTTCAGAGGGATGCCATTAACAGCTTCATTTTGTATCACCTGAACCCATATAGTTTAATTTCTCGTTTTTTTTTTTTTTTTGGCTGTTATTTACCATATCTGTCCACTATGCGTGACCAGGAGACTGAAAGAAGGGCAGTTGTGCCATGTCAGCCTTTTTGCTGATACTTCCCAGCAAAGATTTTACATATATATCTATATACAC
>VYXC01004515.1:0-186144 GCA_013397175.1 Platysteira castanea
ATGGACACAGTTGCTTTGTTTCTGCTTTCTTTCTCTTTGGCGACAGTCTATGTAGACATGGACATAGTTGCTTTGTTTTTGGTTTCTCTCTCCTCTGTGACAGTCTGCGTAGACATGGTATCTGTTGCTCTACTTTTGGTTCTTCTCTTCTTTGTGACAGTTGGTGTAGACATGGTGTCTGTTGCTTTGCTTTTTTTTCTCCTCCTCAATAAGACGCTGCACATCACCAAGTAGCGTTTTGTTTCTAAGCATGGTGTACACAGTGCAGGCCATGTAGAGAAGATAAAGCAGAACTAACAACAAGTTGATGCTGTCCTTGACATCCAGAGACAACTCAATATTTTCAAAAACTGCTGTGTCAGGCCTGAAAGGCTGGAAAAAACCATTCTTTACTCCTCCCACCAGGGGCTGGGTGCGATTGTTGAGGCCCCAGATGTAGCAGCCTAGACTAGGACAAGCAAACAAAATTGAGTATATATTCCGAATGATGTTCATTGCCTTGGAGGTTACCATGCAACAGACATAACAGACCAATAAAGCAATTTTTATACCATACCCTGGTCTACACAGGAGCATTACAACAAACAGGTAGTTCCCCATGTGCGGAAAGATATAGAGAGCTAGGTACAAGACCCAGGTAAGCATACTGAGCATCATGGTGAATAGGTGGCTTCTAAAATACAAAATTGTAATTCTGACTTTTCTCAGTACCGGCCTCACACTGGGTGCCAAAATATGTACTAGTTTGAAAGCAAACTAGTCAGAGATTTCAAGTCAGAAATACAATTTAATAGGAAAAATAAAATAAATGTTATAGTACAAAAAAAACCCACAACCCACTGAGAGAGTCAGAGTACAGCCTGACCCCCTGACGGTCAGGGGGTTGGTAGCAGTCCAATTAAATGGTGGCTGCAGTCCTCTTGGAGTGATGGTTCTGTTGAAGCAGTGATCCTGTAGGAGGGTCTGGTCTTCCTCTGAAGGTCCAGTGGCACTGTAGAAGGGTCTGGTCTTCCTCTGGGAATCCAGTTGAAAAGGCTGCTTGTGGTGTTCGAGACCTCAGCTTATATGCAGGATGGAATGCTTGGTTCCTCCCTCTGGCCAGAGCATCCCACAATGGGATGATGTAATTTTATCAGTCATTCGGTGAGACTGGATGGCCCACTAACAGAAGATACCCCCTGGAGGGAGGATGGATCATGGGAGAGATAAAGAACTCTGGCCCACCTGGTGTCAACAGCTGGCCCATCAACAGAAGATATCCCCATGAGGTTACCAGGGATGAGTCATGAAGGAGATGGGGATAGGACAATGGGGAAATTATGAAATGCAAGAGAGAAGAAACTTACATATAGTTAATATACATTTTTAAAAAGACATCTTTAACACATTATCATAGAAAAGGCTGCCAGAAGAATTAATGTAGAGAAGAACAGAAGTAAATACAAACACAAATTTAAATATGCATGTAAATATGAATACAAATATGAACCCTAAGATAAATACAAATTATTGCTTTCAAAGTATTTCAGTATCACGTATTTCAAAATCATTGAAATAGTCAGAATGCTATTACTCATTTTTACTGCTATTTAGGTGGGAATTTTCTAGTACTAGAAGCAATTAATAGATTTTTTTCTTGATTGACAAAAGAATCCCATTTGCCAACAGGAAATTCCACATCATACCTATGGACATCTTCTAAAGGTATGTATACAATTTATCACTACATAACTAGCTTAGTTACAGCTCAATTCTTATCTATAAGCAGAAACAAAAGAATCAAAAAATAGGGATTTTATAGTCATTTTTGCTGTGGTTCAGGTTGTATAACTAGATACAGAGAAGTTGCATATTTTAGTACAGAGTGTGAACCTTTTCACAGTAGTTTTTGGACAATTTTCAGTGGAACCTAGAATGTGAACGTAGCAACTCGGTTACTGTGTCATCTAATGATCCATATCATCTACTACTCCAGACATTTTGACTCCAGTTTCCTATAGAGTCAGTGGGCAGAAATATGTATTATTTTTACAGCACCCATAAATTTTCCCACCGCAATGTGACACAAGTAATTATTCAGTTGTTTTAATATTTTCTGAGTACATACTCAATATAATTTAGATGGGCATCTGTCCAGTAGAGCTTGTCATTGGTGTAATCTATGGTAAGTCCATTGGGCCACTCTAACTTTGTAGAGATGATCACAGTCTTCTCCTTGCCATCCATGCCTGCTCGTCCAATATAGGCTCGATCTGCCCAGTCTGTCCAGTAAATCTGTCTGTTCAAATGAATACTTATAGTTAGGATTGTTGAAGTAAATATTAGAAGCCATGCCTCAAATACAGTATTTCCTGTCACAGAACTAAAGCAGAGATTGAGGAAGAAGAAAGATAATCTATTTCTTAATATAACTGCTGCAGCAGACAATTGTGCAATCACAATTGTCTTCAAAGAGTCAGCGCCAACATCTACCAAACCACACACACTTCTATTAACCTTTTTAGTCTTGCAGTAAGAACTTTCTAGTCCATATGAAACCAAATTCCACTTTGAATGGTATCTGACAGCCATGCATATACACCTACAACAGGCAAGCTACTGTTTTTCCTAAACTGCAACTAAGTACTAACACCACAGATATCTAAATGCAAGCAGCCAAAATTTACTTCAGATTTTCAGAATAGTGCAAGATTATTTGCAAAAGAAAGGAAAAGGACTCTTGAAATGTCATACCCATATTTTGGATGAACGACGATTGCTCTGGGATACTGAAAGCAGAAAGTATTGTTGGCATCCACACACTGATCCACCAGTTTTTTCCGGAATCTTCCATCAAGTTCAGAGACATAGAGGCAATCTCGGTAGGCATCCACCCAGTACAATTTTCTGAAATATTTTAATTTATTTAACATTATTTAATTTTTTTTCCTTATTTTGCTTCACAGCATCTTTAAATTTTTTCTCCTAGAAGCAATGTATCCACTGTAAAGGAACACATACTTCATTGACATCTCTTCTACACCGTGCTCCAGGCTGTCGTTTCCACTCCTATTTTTCCTGTAACCATGATCAGTGGTGCCAAATTCAAACTTGCAGGTGCCCAGTTGAGCAATAATATGCCATTCGCCTACAAATTCCTAAAACCCTCTTCCTTCCTGTCCTACCAACAATGGCCAGGAGCAGGAAAACAGACATGCAGTGCAATGGACTGTGACCAGGGCTGTAAGATACTGCAGAGAATCATGAACTCTTCCATGCTGCCACCTCTGCTCTCATCAAACAGGTAGAGAAGTCCTAAGTAGTTTGACACCCTAATTTAAACTTCACCTCGAATTTTCTAACACTTCTATTACTTTTCCGGAGAATCATACACAGCTGTAAGCAAAGAAATCATACAAGCAGTAGGGATGATTTTTTCAAAAGCCTGCATCAAAACAAAGCATTAAATTCAATTAGAACTGCAGCAAGATACTTTGAAATTCTTGGCAGAGCTGGTCAGCTCCAGCACCCACAGTATTATTTCAGAAAGAACCTGACATACAACTTCTGCCTACACCACTCTAAGCAGTACCATTCCCACCAGGGAGGAGGAGAAAATAGTCTTCTCCAACCCACACCTTGCGGCATCTTCTAATCCTCTCCCTGCACTGAAAACAAGCAGAAAAATTCAACCATTGTACTGTCCTTCAGCCTGCCTGAAACATCTAAACAAGAACTGATGACATAACTAATGATAGCTGAAATAATTCAAAAGCTGTATTAGAAATGAAGCCGTAGGACCATTTCAGCTAAAATTTGCCTTTCACTTCCTCACCTCTTCACAAATCATAAAGCATTTGGGGCTGCTGGCAACATTAATTATCATTAGGTTTAGAGACAAAGTGGTTTAAAAATAAAAACTTTTATATGGACATATTCATGTAAACACTCTCCCATAAGTTCCAAAAGTGACTTTTTGAACAATTCTTCTTGGTTTACAGTTTGATCTATGTTATTTAAACTTTTCATACTTATATTACTGCACTTGGAAAGTAAGAGCAAGATCACTGTCAGAGTGGCCACCACATAAGGACAGAGGTTCTGTTGCAGCAAATTAGACTACTTTTTTAAACACAGCAGGAAATTTAAAATTTACCATAATGTGATGTGTTTTCCAATTACTTCACTCATATGCTGGCCTCCTGGCAGAAAATTATGTGGATCATGTTGTTTGAGTGTTTCAGGTGCAGTTTTCAAGAGCAAAAGACACATGCTCTTCACATTGGTACAGGAGCTAAATTTCATTAAGGCTTACTATTACTTACTTCAGTGGAATCTAGTTAGCCATTACAGTATTTTGTTTATGCAGAGTGAAGCCTGCATCGCAATCCTAACAACTGCTAGCAAATGACTGATTGATGAGAGAGCAAGTCTGACATAACCTCAGTATACTACATATGAGAGTAATTAAAGAACAATGTTATGTATTAGATGCTGTTTCAGAGCAGTTGTATAACACTGCATCCACAATCCAAACTATTTCAGTACTCATCAGGAATTTCATACGAAGTGGGGAAAACCCCCTCAGATAAACTCCTTCACACACCATTTCTTCAGTAGCCCAGAAAGACAAAAAGTGTATTTTCTTACCTGCCAACCCAGTCAACAGCGATACCTTCCCCGCTGGGCACATCATCACTTATCACTGTCTCCTTATTTGTTCCATTTAGGAACATTCGTTCAATGACATTCCTCCCCACATCAATCCAGTACAACCTCTTTTCCACCCTGTCAAAGTCCAGTGCCACCACATTTCTCAGTCCTTGCAAAATGAGAGAGTAAGACTGGCCATCTGCTGTGAGATTTCTCAGATAGTAACGGTTGCTAAAAATAAGGTATGGGGAGATATTACTATTTTGCCGGCAACTTTTTCCATCAGGCTCCCGGATATAGCCTGGGGCACACTTACAGATGTAGGAGCCAGCTGTGTTCTCACAAATCTGGCTACATACTGATGGAGTTTCATTGCACTCATCAATATCATCACAAGTCCGTTTATCAGACATAAGTTTGTATCCGGGATGACAAGAACAGTAGAAACTTGTCTGTGTGTCTGTACAGTCATGATCACATCCACTGATTGAAGGGTCACTGCATTCATTTACACCTGGGGAAGGAAAGGAGTCCTATTTAAGGAACCAGCTAGCAGAGGAATAGTGCAATCACTTTCCAATGCACTTTCTCTCTCTCCCTGCTATTCCCTGAAAATTCTGAATGTAGATGTGGGCTGCTGTAATAAAGGAAAAAAGAAAACAATCAAATCTAATCTAAAATTATTCTACCACCTCTGAAGTCTGTCACAAAACACCCTAAGTGCAAAGTATGGACTATGGCATATTTTGGAAATGTAAGGGCAATACGTAACAATGTATGAAGTATATTTTGTTTATATCATTAGCTCATTGTCACAGTCAGTTAAAACAGCACATAATAAGTATGACTTAATTACACCAAAAAAATTAAAAAGATACATTTCTTATCATTTTAATTTCTCAGAAACAGCTATGGAATAGATATGATTGGAATTAAGGAATTGTCTTAAGAATTCTTTTTTTCAAGGGTTCCTATGCTTTTTAAATTAGACAGTACAAATAAATCTGTACATACCACATCCTTTTTCATCACTGTTATCTAAGCAATCATCCAACCGATTGCAGACTTTAACCAGCTCAATGCAGTTTCCATTGTCACATTTAAAATGATGGGGAGAGCAGGTTGCTTCTGGTGTACTACAGAGATGTTCCAGCTCATCAGATTCATCACCACAGTCATTATCCCCATCGCAGATGTAGGCTTTGGAAATGCAGCGCCCATTCTGACAAGTAAACTGGTGCTGTTGACACGGTTCATAGATGCATCCTCTTTCATCACTGCTGTCACCACAGTCATTCCGCCTATCACACCTGAAGAAGAATGAACACTCTCTTCAAATATAAGAATACTGTCTCCAGGGCAGAGGGGTACACTCTCCCAATTTCCAAAGAAGGTTGATATTTTTGGCTCCAGTAGAAGAGGCTTTCAGAAACTGGGGCCATATTATATAGTCTGATCCTGTAAGTCCTGCTAATACTAGCCATGTGCATTACAGGCTGGACAGAATCACCCCAGGAGAGGTTACTAGTGACAGTAAGAAGGATTAAATGCTAATGGTGGGCAATGGGGATATTAACATAGAAAATTCTAGAGCATTTTCAAGTCAAAGCTAATGCACACATGCAGAGCAGATAAATAGTTTCATTACAATACATAGATCTACTTACAACTAAATGGTGAGGAATAAAAGGTTGAATTAGCTCCTTTTCACAATAAGTAATTTTGAGAATTTCTATAGCTGCTTTGGTAGCTACAAACCTGTATGTGTTACGGATGCACAAGCCATTACTACAGGTAAACTCATTTTCTGTGCAAGATCTTCGTGTGCAGTTCTGGTGTTCATCAAGAGCATCACTGCAGTCAGCATCACCATCACAGACCCATGCCCGAGGAATGCACCTCCTGAGTGGGGGTCGGTTGTTGGCACACGTGAACTCTGCTGCTGTGCAGTTGCGGTTTGCTGAAGGAAAAGCATGTTCACTAACCAAGTTATACTTTGTGTATGTGACACCCTCCTTCACCACACACACCAACAGCCTGCATATCCACCCATAATCCACAACACAGCCATGCCCTGCTGCATGTGCATAGATAGATACCACTGTACATTCTCATGTACAAAACTGCACATTACTCTTCATGGGGGCTGACTGGGAGCCAGAGCATTCCTTAGGCAATGCTGACAAATGCAGAAATCTGCATCTTACTGGATTCTCAATATAAGCTTTTTCAGCCAGATTTTCTGGGAGCTTAACAGTCTCGATTTCCTATTTTGTTCAAGATATTCTGTGCTCCAGGGAGCAAACAGAGGTAGCATCATTATAGTTAGTAAGGGCAAGGACTACAAGTATAACCAGCTGTTCCCAAAAGAATCAAGAAGCAGGACTAGGTTTGGTGAACCTCATTCCCTTTGTTCACCCTCTGAACAGATATGCTTATTTTGCTCAGATATTAAGCCACAAACATGCGGTTATTAATACGCCACATGTTGATGCAGTGCATGATCACCAGTGAGTACGTCCACTGAAGCTGCTCTAGCTGCCCAGATCATACATACAACCCAGGTTAAATATATCTCCATTTCAACTCAACAATTCAAAGAGTAATTGCCAAATTAGAAAAAAGTTTTGTTGGGTTTTTTTACCAATAAAATATTCAATTTTGATTCAATATCATGAAAATGAAGGTACGGGAGAATTGTACCTCATGCTTAATGTGTACCTTTATGGGGTTGAAAAATTGGCAGTGGGTGAGAGTTTGGGGGTTGCTCGTTTTCTAAAAAATACTCGCAGGACAAAAAAAGTGCAGTATCTACTTGCATTAACCACCTACCACAATTATGTCTTTGATCCTCATCGCTCATATCCCCACAGTCATTATCACCATCACAGATCCATGTTGCTGGAATACATCTGCCATCATCACATCGGAACTGGTCACTTGAACAAGTCCGCATTTGAGGCACTTAAAAATGAACACAATCACATTGCTTATTAAACTAACCTGCACTGCCATGAAATCTACTAAGGACTGTATTTCAGGGAGAAGCTTATCAGAGTGAAATGTAAAATCGAAGCTTAAGTGTAAAATAGTTAACGTATGAGCTGCAAAACATTTTCTTAGGCTAAAGGTGTAACTCCAGTAATGTGCAAATTGTCCAGCTCTGCTGAAACCATAGAAGAATCTTGCCTTGTGTTATTCCTACTTTTACAGTGAGAATAAAAACTATGCTATACTCTAATTGTCAGTGACTTCAGTAAGCTCCTTCTCTTCTTACCTGGAGATCACTGTACTTTTTTTCACCTTCTACCCTACTCCTCCGCTTATTCCCATCAGTTTCTACTGTACGTACAGGATTTGTTTACTGTAATACTATGATACTCATATACTGTGTCAACACTGTTCTCTTCTGCATCCCACATTTCCTTTTTCCCCAAATGTAGTACTGCATTGCACACTTTCTGTACAGCATGACATCTGCTTTTACATCCAAAACAGTATCAAAATACTTGCTAGTTTTTGCCATTTGATTCACTACTATCATAGTCTTACAGACATAGGAGGCTATACATTAAGAGTAATCCCATTACAAGCAATCAGTTGCTGCAATTAAAGCCTTCATATTACATATACAGGTTTAAGTATATAAGACTCAAATGACTCAGTGACTCAGACTGAGACACTGAATAAAACCCAGAAGATACTTATTTTCCACCTAGTCTGGATTTAAGCTTCTGCCTACAAGACAAACTACTGGTTTGCCATAACCCTTCTTGTTGTATCTTCTGAGTGCACTTACCACAAGAGGCAGGTTCATCAGAGCCATCAGCACAGTCTATTCCTTGATCACAGTACCAATGAGCAGGAATACAACGTCCCGATGTACAACGAAACTCACTATTCGTGCAAGTCAGAGAAACTGGAAGAAAAAACCTATGCATGACTTCTTTTTTTTCTGCTATCTTTCCATCTTGTTTTAAGTTGCTTTTGAGCCCATGTTATGGAAAATATATTACAGTCCCCAAAAAAGAAAGAGAAAAAATTATGCTAGGAAGGATGTCTTTTCTCAGCCTCTCCGGAAAGAGTTCATTGTACAAACCAGCTTGATATTTGTATGCAAACAAATGGGCTTAATTTTCTCCCAGGGCATATGTATCAGCTACTAAGTAGACAGAATTTGCTCTGGAAATAGGATTGCATGCAGCAACTGTACATATGGTCTACATTTATACTTGAGATTTGTGCACAGGAAAATGACTGCAGTCCAATATATTCATTTCTCCAGTGCCCAAACCAGGCATAGCAGACTCAGTGCTTTACAAGAAATCAAAATGTGTACTAAGGACGTAATATCTCATGGCATAGTTTTCCTCCTACCAATTTTTCTTCATTTGCTGGTAGAAATCTTAACGGCAGTGAAGAACAAACCATAACACTGGATAGTTCCAGCTCAGCATGCTGCAAGTACTCTCTGCACTTCAGCCAAGCCCTTTGATCCTGGCATGTATAGTGAGTTTTGACAATTTCTTCAGTAGTTACCAATACTTTGCTTGACCCTTTGATGGTTTCAAAATACCAGAAGGATTCAGTCTGGCCTTTTAATTTTCTCCTCCCTGTGCCTTTAATGAAGGAAATCAAAGACAGTTAACTATTGCTCATTAATGTCTCGGGGTTTCTTTCATCTCTCATTCTCTTTTCCTCTTTCTCTTCCTTGCCCTTCACCACTTCTCAATTTAAGTAATTCAGCAGGGACATTAACAGTAGAAGGGACAAAGCACACCTTCTGCAAGCGGAACAAGGCTTACTATAGCCACGTATTCTTGACACATTGGTATCCATAGATAAAAGTGGTCACATTCCGGCTACAAAAATTGAACTTATATTTTAGAAAAACTGTGGCATAGTTGGTTCAAGGCATATAGCTTTAGGAAAAATAGTGAAAGCAAAAATAATCTACTCAGGCAATACTAAAACCAAATCACCATCTGAAAACATCCATTATGTTTTATAAACTGATCCATAATATTTTATGTGGGAAAAGTACTACCTAACTTCTACCTAATGAAAATGTCCTAGGAAAGTTAATCTGGTTTGTAATTAAGGCTGATTGAAAACCAGGCACTTCAATACCATAACTGGAAGCTACAATGAACAATGAATCATATGCTAAAGCATACATAACATAACATGACGAAGCTAAAAGAAATTTGAGACCATATACAATTCCATTTGGTTAGAAGGAAAAATATTCTAATGTTAAAGTTATGGAAAAAGACAGCTCTCTATAATATTTAACTGTCAAACTCCCTGAAAACAATAAGAAATATAGACCAGAATAAGCAGAAGGAACAATCCTCAAATGCTCTATTAAAATGCTGCAAAAATTTATCAATCTTTTTATTAGATAAAAGAGTTATTTAGATAATTAAGAGCTAATAGTACAATGCATATGTAACTTCAGTATTACAAAAGTAGATGTTTTGAGAACAGTTGGAGTTATATTAAAAGTAAAGAGCAATGGAACAAATTGGAGAAGTATCAGAGAAGTAACAAAGGTGCTATTAACTTACCACAGTGAGTAGGACTCTCATCACTCATATCTCCACAGTCATTGTCACCATCACACAAATACGTTCGAGGAATGCAAATATTTGTGCTTTGACATTTTGTATAACCAGACTGGCACGTACGCTCCGCTTTAAGGAGGGAGAAAAAAAGCAAAAGTGCTTTAGAGCTATTGGATATGTAACAATATTGAAAAGAGTCCCATGTCACTCACTTGCTAAAGTGATTCACTCATATTGCTCATGCTATATGGGAGCAGTTAAACCACTGCTTTTATTGACAAAAGTCCTGACAAAAACAAGATCAAAACACCCACGTGTCAATACCTGAGGATGAGGGAATGAAAACTGACATGTATTCACACTGAAATGCCTACATTTGCAACCAGTTGGTACGATATGATCATCAGACCAAACACAAATGACTAATAGATGAGGAATTTCAAATAGTCAGATTTCTCTGAGAATAATAAAAAAAAAAAGTATGTTTTAAACAATAAGGTTTAAAAAAAAAAATCAGTGGGCACACAAAATGAAAAAAATGCTAGATAAAACTTCATCAATTTCTTAAACTCCAGATATAAATTTTCACTGAAGACTTTAATCTTAGTGCATAGACATTATTATTTTCATGATCTGCAAAAGCAGTCAATATTGAACTAATCACAGTTTACATCTTAAAGAAAACAAACACAATTGATAATTTTATAAGGCATATGATATTAAACTGTGCCATTACAGGATCACAATATAGACCCCTGATGATTAAATCTAGTATAATTAATATAGCATGATTCAAAGTGAAAAGCCATTGCCGAATTCCAGGCTAATCCTGCAAAAATGTAAACCCTGCATCCAATTTACTTGAAATAATCTTTTTGAAATCCATGGGTTTACTCATAAGAATTAACATTACATACTGCATGAGCATTTGTTGCAGACTACTTAAAGCAACATTTATAATGTAATATCTTAGGACCTTCCAGAATACAATTAAGCAATTCTATTTGCTTCAAATAACACTAAACAGTACCTGTAATGTAAATTAAGAAAACTTTTGTCCTTTTTGCTGATTTTGTCCCATTTCTTCACACAGAACCACATTTCCCTCTTCCTTTCTCTAGAGAGTCAGACTCAAATAGGCACTAGGAACTAAGGCTCAACTTACGACAATTCCTCTCATCTGATGTGCCATTATCATAACAGTTGTTCACTCCATTGCAGACATACTGAAGGGCTATACACCTTCCATTATTGCAAGTAAATTCGGTGTGGGAGTCACAAGTTCGGAACAAGCAGCCAAGCTCGTCACTGTTATCTCCACAGTCGTTGTAGTGATCGCAGCGGTAATGATAGGGTACGCATCGCCCATTGCCACAGGTGAAGGCTGTTGGCTGACAAGTATGGAAAGCTGCAGAAAATTAAAATGAAAAAATATGTGGATAAAATATAAACTAAGTTCTCTGACAAAGTAGCAAGTAAAATCACAATATTTTTACCTGCCAGGGCAAACACAGCTGCAAAACGGACTGCATGAAAAGTAAAATACACATTTGAATTAAAAAATTAGAAATTGGCTATACATGACAAAAATTCAATACTATAGTGTTTCTGGATTCTAAAGCAAACCACTAGTGATTCAGACCTCAAATCTGTGAGCAAGCAAGGGATCATTTCCAAACTACAGTCATAAGATCCATGATTGTAAAGCCATAAAAGTGAGAGAATACAGAACAAGCAAGACAGTAGACGTCCTAAAGCAGTTATTTTAAGTGCTTACCACACACACTTTCCAACTCATCACTGCCATCACCACAGTCATTGTCATTGTCGCATTTCCACTGCTCGGAGATACAGTGCCCATTAAGGCATGTGAAGAAACCAGGATCACACCTGGTACCATTATCCACAATACAGTGCTTGTTGTTATTGGCTAAATACCAGCGTCCTTCCGAGGGGCACTGACATTCTGCACCAGCTGGACCTAAATTTGTTTGACAGTTTAAAAAAACAAAAAAAGGACACCAAAAAAAGGAAACAAATTTAACACTGATGTTTTATACAGGCTTCCATGAAAGTGTTCATAGTTGTAACACTGGAAAAGGCAAAGAAATTTTCATAATTCCTGTATGATTTATTTACTTAGATAGTAGTATGGTGACTTAGCCAGACTTTTATCTCATTTAAGCGTATACAAGCCCATTAAAACCCAAAAAAGTTATTTCAGAGTTCCTTAGAGGAACTGAGATCAGAATTTGGAGTATCTTAGAACATATTTGTTGTCCAAACAGCTTTTTAGTAGCAGCAGGATGGCATATGATGCTTTCAAATATCACTATACCCACTGAGACTTCATTCCTCAAAATCAAAACAGATGTTCAAAACTTCTTTCAGTTGACAAACCGCTCTTCTCAAAATTAATGAGAAGTTTGAGTTGTTTTCAGGCAAGACAGATTTTTAATGGTATTTAAGATACTACAAATGAAAACAGGCACTGAATGAGTTTTCCAAAGTCAAGGATCATAACTTCCAAAATTCTATAACACATGAAACAGCTCTGTAACACTTATGTAATAAAGAAGTAACAATCATAAAGATTTTTAAAATATGCTGCAGGAAACATCTGATACAATAAGAGTATATACTCCTGAGGTAAGTATATCCTGTAGCACTCACTTCATGTCTCATCCAAGAAAAGTTTAAACTCCAGAAAACAATGCTTTGGTTTAAGTTACAGAAACCTGTAATTTTTTTTTGTGAGGATTCTCAGACATAACCCCTAAGTGTGTTGGTGAAATACCATAATCTTAAATGGCAATCATTTTGATTGCATTTATAAATAAGATATTAAAAATTTGGGAACACTAAGAAATATTTCAGCTGTCCCCATGTGACTAGAATTGTTGCAGTCTAAACTCTAATACAGGCAACAGTAATAGCTTACAATCATCAAGTATAACAGCTTACCTGGTGCACAGATGTGACTGCAGCCACCATTGAACTGGTTGCAAGGGTTGATACACTGCTGCTGCTTACTTTTTGCCCAGACATGAATATCCATTGGTCTTTGTGGAAGATTCATGATCATTACAATCTGATCTGAACCATCATACTTATTAGCTCGGTAAATGCTTCGGGTGTTCCAGTCTGTCCAATATATGTGCTGATCAAACAATGTCATCGCAAATGGATGCAGAGCAGTGCTGACAACTACCTCACGATTTGTACCAGTGAGAGTGCATCTCTCAATCTTCTGCCTACAATAACAAAAAAATTATTACATCTTAAAAGAAAGAAGTCTTTTAACTTATATATCAAACCATGTCCTAATTAGTCTAGCAACCAACATCCAGCATTCCAGCAGCGTTCACCAGTATCTAGGATGCTGCCATGCCCCTCCACCTCCATTAACTTGAGTTAGAAAAAGAGAAGTGTATGTTTCATTTGACATCCTGAATTCCTCTTAAAATAGACATCCCATGACAAGTGCCTTGCCCCCTTGTATGTAGATGAGTCCTGAAAATCACCTTCTTCCCAAAAGATTCCATAGAGGCACAGGCTATGGGATTTATTACATTACAGACAACACTCTTCCCATACAGCAAAGAAGTCTGAAAAAGAACTTTTATGCTGATGGAACCAGAAGGCAAAGGTCTGATTGTTGCAGTGGTTTCTCCAAGACTATGGGTGAATTTAAATATTTAGAAAACGAAACTATTTTTTAAGACTTTTCTGCTGATGGAAGAAATTCTGTGGCATAAATTCAAGGGTAGAGCTCTGTCTGGTCAGCAACAGCAAGAATATCAGACCAAATTTCACAGCTGACAGGCGCTAACCATGAGCAATGAATAGTGTAAAATGTGTACTGGGATTATATTTTTTAGAGAAGACACTTATGAAAGTCCTGAATTGCATGTAAGATAAACTGACAGTGGGTACAAGTGCATAAAGCAGAGAACAAAATCTACACCGTGACATAATGTAACTTCTTACTGCAGAGTAGTTTCACATCAATATTAAAACTTGACATCGCATTGCTATTAAGGAACTCCTAATATCCTATAATGCCAAGTATCAAATTCAACTGAAATGCTGAAAACTAATTTAGAAATTAGGAAAAATAAATAATAGAGCTATTAAAATGTTAACCAAATGTAAACAAACAAGTGTGTTATCAATACATACAGATTTGCATCAGCCCAGTACAGCTGCTGTTCTTCATAGTCCAGAGTAAGTCCATTTGGCCATATCAAGTTTGTGCTCACAATAGGTGTTCTGAAGTTTCCTCCAAGTGTAGCTCTTTCAATCTTTGCATTTGAACTCCAGTCAGTCCAGTACATATACCTGTCAGTAACATGATTACATTTTCATAAAATATAACTCACAAAGCTCTTATTTGCTTTAGATGGTATTTCCATCCTGGTGTCCCTCACTGAAGTGTGCAGTGCAAAACCACAAGAAAAGATCATCCTCTATTTTGGCTCACATTGACAAGGGAATCTTCGATCAGTGATCTGAGGGATCACTGGGCTCCACTGGAGTGAACTTCAGAAAACTTTTTCCAGCTCCTAGGTGAATCCAGTAAAGTCAATTATTCGCTTTCTTATCTTTCTTAATTATAACATAGTATAACAAGTCATGATATTGAAACCACAATATAATACAGTAATGCCCCCATCCTCTCAGGCAGTGTTTTGATACTGAAACAAGAATTCTTCTGAAGCATTCAAGGAATAAAACAGAAAAAGGGTTAGGGTTACAGTAAGTGTCTGGCAGTCTCTGTCAAAGTCTAAATTGTAGTTTCACCTGCAGTCAAAACAAGTGCAACACATACCCTCTGCAGGGATCTAATACAACAGCTCTCGGCCGTGGCACCCGGGCAATCACTGTACGGTTTGATCCATCCACAGCCATTGAGCTGATGGTCTGATTGAGGTAGTCACTGTAGTAAACTCTGTTGTTGATCCAGTCAAAGGCTATGCCATCTGGAGTCCCCAGGTCTTAGACACATGCAAGCAAACACACACAAGCTCAGCACAGTTTCCTGAGATACTGCAACTACTTCACCTATTATAATTTGGCTACATCAAAGACTTCTTTGAAATGCCATTGGTAACAGTGCAAATCTGTCAATTTAAAAACCTGAAGTAGTAATACTTGGGACTCAGGCAGTCCTGGGTATACAATAATGTTACAAAGACCCTTTCCTCACATAGACTTAAGTTCTGGTTGCTATTCTTCAAGTAGAAGGAATCCTCCCTCACTCCATAATATTAATTTATTATATATAATTTTAATTTATCATGTGTCATTTTATATACATAGTAATATCTATCCAGTTTTATATTTCCATTTCATTGTGATCAAGATGAAATAAGAATCTCAGAAAAGTAAAAAAAATGAGGAAGCAAAAGGAGCATTTCATTAGACATGTTAACTAAGTGGTCGATCTTGACCTTTAGCATAAAAATCCCTGTTGAGCTAGTGCTTGGTGCTGCAGTCCATTTTTTAAAATATCTGGTTACTTTGTACAATATTTCAGTGCACTTACCTGATGCAACTACAATTGGAGAGCTAATTCCTGAGTAAATACTAACATAACTGATTCTTCCAGTTCCTGAAGGATAACTTTGTGTAAAATATATCCGGTTGTTTATGCTGTCAAAATCCAGAGCCACAGCAGTTCTTAACACATTGAGTGTGCGGAAGGGAGGACTGTGATTTTCAGGATCTAGGTGAATACTTCTGAGGGCATTCTCAAGAGCAAAAATTAGGTAATCATCTGTTGAAATGGAACATCTCTTGCCATCACTGCCTAGTGTTCCAAAGGCACAACCACATTTTGGTGTCTGAATGTCAGGGAGGGCAAAACAGAGGTGAGAACAACCTCCATTGTTGTTCAAACAAGGATTGTTGTTGACATCAAGGGGTGAACGTGACTGGAAATTACTGTTGTAAATTGTAACATCCCTTAGCCAATTGATGTTATCTCTTATCACCGTCGGCTGATCAGTATTGCCTGGCTGCTTGCTGGCTTGGAAGACTTTTTTCAGGTTTCGATCCACCCAGATCATGGAATCGCCAAAGATAGTGATACCGTATGGAGTTGGATAGCGACTGCCGTAACGTACAATTTCAACATCACCACCATCGGACTGAATTCTTGCAATCATATCCAAGGAATCATCCACCCAGTAAACGTAGCCATTGCTGTGATCTATGGCCAACCCACGAGGTGTGACAATGCCCTCAGACACAAGAATTGTTCTGTTGGTGCAGTCAAGAAACGCACGTTCGATCTTTGGATTTTGCCCATAATCTGCCCAGAAGAGATATCTGGTTTTTGGGTCAACTACTATGTGCCTTGGCATATCTATTGTAGTTTTCAGAAGCACACGGCGGTAAGTTGTGTTTAAACGCAAAACTTCTATAAAAGTCTCTGTCAGGAATGCATTTGTAAAATAAAGATTTCCTGTATATAAAAAAAACCCAAACCAAATCAAATCAGAAAAGCAAAAGAGAAATTTAATATTAGCATCAATACCTGAGAAACACAAGCTGCTAAAACACCGAACCACAAAATGAATAGCCATCATAAATATGTTAGTAGTTGGAAGCATAAGGTACTTGCCTACAATCTGATGAATTAGAAAGAAGACAGCCAAACTGACAGTAGCCAATTAATTTCTAAATCCTCATGGATTGCCATGGGTTTCAGTAGTATAGTTGCCTTTTAAAACACTCAACTATGAAATCCATGTTAAGGCACAGGACTGTACACAGTAACTAAAGTAAGTGTTTACATCAGATGATTATCCTAAAACTCATCCCAACAAGCCTATTAATCAACTGAAGAATTTTGCAAAACAAGTATATATATATATATATATATAAAAAATGGAAGTATTAATGGCAATTGTTCATTAATACTTTCTGAAGAGTTAATATTTTAATTAGTCTCTAATATGTTTAAATAGGAACAGGAGTGCACTTGTGGAAATTACAGTTCAAAGATAAAATATTTCTGCTTTTTTTACTTTTCATTATAACTTATATTATTTGTACACAGAAATCTGAGGATAGATGAAAGTCCTTCTTTCTTATTTACAATGTCATAAAACAGGTTTTGTGCATTCATCTCTGGTACACGTTTTCACAATGGTAGTACACAGCTACTTACAAACATACAACAAGATGAGAGGCCTAACACAAATATTAAAGCATCAGGAGAGAAAAGGTTCTATACATATACTCTGATAAACTTTAATCTTTACATATATATTTAAATGTAAGAGCCATTCATTGTTTCCCCTTATTTTAAAATCAGTCCATTAAACCACAAGTTAGAACCATGGTACTTCCATTCAAAATAATTCCATTAGAGTCTGTTTATGTTAGCCTAAAAATTTTATAATATGTAAAGAATAACATTCTCCTAAATTCAGTTGTTCTTACCTGCTACCCAGTCAATTGCAATGCCACGGATCCCATTTCGTCCTATTCCATTTGTAACAACATTTCTAAAATAAGAACCATCAGGTTTAATTTTACGTATTGCATTCTGAGAAGAAACTGTGCTACTGAAGTCACACCAGTAAATGAAACCAGAAGGCATGTGAACATCCACATGAAGTGCATTTCGTCCTGAAATATTTTGAAAAATATGAATTAATGATTTTTTATATAAACTAACTTATTTAAAACATACGCTATGCCAGAAAGGAATGCCAAAATACTTGGCATGACAAGATTTTTTCCTGTTATAATATTCACATACCTCTTCCTGCTAGTGGTACCATGGCTTCAGAGTGATCTGATGTCTCTAAACTAAATCCTTTAATTGCAGAGAGCATAGAAACAACTACAAATGAACTGTACGGGGAACAGGTTCTGTTATCAGGATTTAGCTGAAAGCCAGTAGCACAGGCACAGGAGAATAATCCACCAGGTACAGGGAGGCAAAGCTGCTGGCAAACTCCAATATTATTACTGCAGCCATTTGAGGAACCAGCAGAATCTGCAGAAGACATACATGGCAAAACAAAAATCTCAACTGTATCATCACAAACACCCATGGATATACATCCAAATACATACACTTGTGTAGTCTTAACAATCAGCTGACAAAAATAAAGATCCTAATCATTATACATTTTAGCTCAGACATGTTAGCAATGGGTAAGATCAATGGTGCCGAGAATCAGATAAAACAAATTTGAAGCCAAAGTAATGAAATTTCTTAGTCAACACTACTTTAGAAAAAAGATATGAGCCAATAGATGTCTTAATGAGATGGTGGAGCATCTTTTTACCAAAACCAGGCAAAATGTTTCTGACAATTTTCCTGAAAGTCAAAATCAAAGCATTTCCTTTGAAAGAGCATACATTCTGTTTCTAAGGAAAGTTCGAGTTTTTACAAGTTGAATATCCTGAAACACCTCTCTAGCAAATACTCACTGTCTCTGTAATACACACGTAGGCTCTTCAGTCGTGGGATATTATCTCTGACTACTACTTTGTTAGCGCCGGTGGCCTTGTCAACTCGTTCAATTACTTCATAATCTCGATCAGTATAGTACAGAAATGTACCATACACAGCAACTCCCCAGGGATGAGAAAGATGAACCACCAGAGTCACACGATTTGTACCATCCACATTGCCTCTCTCAATCTAAGAAAGCAGTTTAAAGATTAAGATTACATCTCTTATAATAAGAGTTCAATGTTGTAATATCAACGCATACCACTAAAATCTCTTTCGTGCACAAAATCTTTATGTACAAGGTAGGAAGGAAAGGGCAGGCAGTATATGATTTCTGATCTTATACTTTTGATGGTATTTAATAACAACAGGTATCCAGATTTTGCTTGGTCCTGTACCTCCCAATTATAAGAGAAAACTGAAGTAACTGAATCACTCATGTGAACCACAGATGCAGAGACAGGTAAAGATGCAGTTACTGAAAAAATGTCTCCTACCATTCCTGTGCTTGTGACAGCCCAGTACAACTTTTGTTCCTTAATGTCAGTGGTAAGGAACTCCACATGGTCCAGGTTGCCAGTGAAGAGGGTTTGTATGCCTGAGCCATCCATGTTTGCACTGGCAATCTTTGCTGGGACTCCACTGTCAGTTCCCTGGTCTGTCCAGTACAACTTCCTGTAACAGACATCAGATCTGTTAGCAAAACTGGCAAGAGATATCAGTGGACCAGAGTCACTTGAGCATATGCTTAAAACAAATTCCTTTGTCAGTCAAATACTTCAGCACATGCTGAACAGAACTCAAGCTGAATCAAACCACAATGAAAAAGAGCTTATTTGAAAAAGAGAAAAATGCTTCTTCTCTTGACAAAGAGAAACACCTGCTTCTCTTGAAAGAGAGGAATGCCTCTCAAAGAATTTTTAGAAATTCACAACCTCGCCTATATCGTCCCACAATACCATCAGGAGGTAAACACATTACAGTATTATGACTATAACAAAGGAGGAGGAGAATAATAATTCTGTCTGACAGATGGCTGCAACATTTCAGAGTGAGTGTGGTTTCGATCTTCAGTTAAAACTATGAAGTCAGAAAAAATCTATGTGAAACAGAAAAAAGGCAAATTGCTGTTTTTAGGAGCAAGCAAAAAAATTACATTTAGTTCTTTTTATCATGTGACATTTTTCCCATGTAATATGTCTTTCTACTATACATAGGCTCAAGTCAGTCATCACAAGATATTTTACAGAAAGACTTTGGAGTTCCCTTTATTCTGGGTTCCCATTTTTCAGGGATTTTTTCACAATCATAATATTCTGAGATTCTTTTTGATTAAAAATGGTACTATACAAGCATACAGTAAATTAAGGAGAATGAACACCCATACAATAATTTAGGAAGCTATGCAATTGTTTTTTACAGCTTAAAAAGAGTAAATAAATTCTGTACAAGTATGAAACAAACAAAACCATGTCAAATCCAGGATGAAATTTGAAAACCCTGAAAAATTACGAAAAATATGGAGAATACACTCATGAGCAAATACAACAGCAGTTTGGGAAATTTACCCTCTTGCTGGATCAACTGCCAAACCAATCGGTGTGCCAGCTCCCAGAGAGGTGCCATCATTGGTAATCAGTGTTTTCCTGTACATTATGTCACCATGCAGCTTCAGGACCTATGCAAACATTGAACTGATCAGAGCATACAATGTAGAACTTATGGTACATTTTCAAATTACAGGAATAAAGCCTAAATCATCAGAGCGTTGAAATTGCACAAGACTTTCTCAAATACCATGAAGAAAAAGCACATTGGTACTCCAACCATTTCTTTTCTCTAAAATGCACCCCTTGAAGGAGCTGCTTGCAGCTCAGAACCTGCCTACAAGGAAGGATCCTAGGTATAAAAATAGTTAATCTCTCAGTTTCCATAATATCTTCAAGGCCTGAATGTGTTGATGAAATTCTGATTTAGGAAGGATCCCATTTAATTTCCTCAAATTAGTTGCCTTTTAACATAATAGTAGGCATTTATATTTTGGAACAAGAACACTAATGACTGGGCTTATTCACAGTCATTACTATATTATATATTACTAATCCTCCGTTTCCCTACACTAAATGACAATTTTATCCTTCACATACCATGAGACTGCTTGTCTCCAGAAAGCTACATAATATGTTATCAAAGCATTTGGGAATGGATCTTACTGCATTCAATGGCAATGTTCCTTTACTACCACAGGCACTGAATTGGGATCATTGATTTGAAGTGACGATAGTAACAATAGCAACTCTAGTCATCAGAGATGTTGTGTGTTAAATACTGGAAGCCAAATGAGTTTTAGGGGAAAGAAAAAACAGAGATTTATACAAAAATAAAATTTGCAGAATAAACTGTTTTCAATCTTTTTGACTATGTTCAAATTCAAGTTTCTGTTCAAGTTTGTAAAGCATTTTTCTACAGACAGGCTGCACTTTAAAATAAATCTAATTTAAGCTTTTCACTAAATAAATATTACTAATTTCAATCTGTATAGATAGCAGTGAAAAATCTAGGCTCTTATTTTCCAGTTGTCCCTCTTAAATAATTACCTCAATTGATTGTGTCCCTGGGTTAGTGTAATACAGGTTTGCAGACATCCAGTCCAATGCCAGACCAACAGGAGAACCAATAACAGCTGCTGGAGCAAAAACTGTCCTGTTGGCTCCATCTGACCTCACTCTGTGAATTTCACCCTTGGAAAAAAAATAACAAAAGTGAAAAAAATGTCAAGAGCAGAAAACACTCTTCTATTCCAACTACATGAGCACTTCTTTCATACTGCAGTCTTTTCTAACACTAGCCCACTTCAAGGAGGGAGAAGGCATAGGCAGAGATAGAGCAGAAGCAGAAGTGAAAAGTGGAGAACAGGTTGCAGTTGCCATCTCAGAGAAGAAACAAGGTAGAGTCAACTTTTGGAAAAGCATGCAGTGATCATACATCCCATGTATATTCTTAATTCCTTTGTTACCATGATATCAGTATGCTGTCTAAATATTTCAGTGCAGAATTGAAAACCATGCTTGAAAAAGCAATCAGCATCTCAGCAAAAAAATTGAACAAGAACTCCAGACCAAACTTACAGCTGTCTTAAATAACTAAAATTTCTTAGACAGCAGTAGAGCGCTTCTTGCTGAATCCTAACAAAATGGTGCTATTTGCAAATTAACCTGTCCTTGAATCCCTAAGTCTTCAGAAAACAAGTAGGAAACCAGGATAATTTTTAGTACTCTTTATACCCTACTTTGAGAGCCTATGGATATCTAATGTTTACAACAGTGTCTAGTATATAGGCACCTTAAAGCCTGCCTATTATTGAAATTTACAATTAATAATCTATGGAACATGACAGCTAAAGAAAATAGAACTTCGGAAGTGTTTTTCAAGTAGAATAGGGGGACTTTTATCTCTGTTTCCTGACTTTGCTTCAAACAGGGTGAACAAGCTGATGGATGTACACTTGAACTCTACAGCTTCAAATGAGGCCACCACTGGCAGTGAGATTACAGCAACTATGAAAGTGTAGACAAACCCCAGGAAAACCCAAACATGCAATGGACAGAGGCCAAATGTGGTGTTAAGGAAGAGGCCTTGAGGTAATGGACGAGCACTAAAATTAAGAAAGTAGGCAAATATGCTTCTGTCATTAGAAACCAGAGAAATATCTTTTTTTCAGAGAGTGATCCATGACTGACACAGGTGTCTCAGCTCTGTTTGGGAGAAACAGAAGCCTGAGGCCTGCAGGTCAGGGATACAGCTAGGGGGCACAGCCCATAGTCACACATTTGCCAGGCGTTGTCAAGACCCACCTAAAGTAGAGCTAACACCTAACTCTTGGCCTGTGAAGGTACCTGCCATTTCACTTGTCAGGATTTAACTTGCTGTTAATGGATGTATCAGCCCCTGACCACCAACACTATTGTATATGTCAGCTGTATCTGCTGGCTGAGATCTGTCAAGAATATTTTCTCAGACTGCAGAGAAGATGAAACAGATTACCAAATACTTAAGTAGCTTCTTGGGCAAAGGTTACCTTAAATAGGTCTATTTAAATACTTCATTGAACTGAACATTCTTACTTTCAAAGAACAAATAATTAAACAAATTGTAATTTATTTATGAGTGGCATAGAATACACTTTAAAATGAGTTATTTTTAAAACTGTATTTACTTCAGTATTTCAATACTTCAAGCTGCAATATGTAAAGAAAGCAGGTTGGGGGAAAAAGCAAAAATCTTGTGTGGATGAAACATAACAAGTTTATGTGAACTGTTTCCATTAAAACATAATTATGGAAATTTCCTTATCTACCATCATATTTCTCCAAGACCTAATTACTGCTTTTCTTTACAAAAAGAACTGCTTTTAAGTTTCCAAGAGTGAAGATATACTGTGGAATCAGAAGTTTTCTATCATATCTATCTCACACGCTACCATGGATTTTTTCTTTTGAAGTGTCCATCCTGTAAAAATTATGGGGGTTTTTTTGTTTGGTTGGGTTTTTGTTGGTTTCTGCAGTTTTCTTGTGACAAGTTAGCCTTATGGAACACATATAATTTCTTAGTTCACGACCACCAATAAAAGCACTTAGTCAATTATAGTTAACTATTAAAAATTAGTTTAAATTAGTTTTTAAATCTATAAGCCTCATGTGTACTACCTGGAAATTATTGTGAGTTTGCAACCATTTTCTGTTTAAAGAAAAAGATGCCTCTGTACTATGTTACTTCATTAAGTGCTCAGACTAGATGCACATACATTCATTCTAATGTTCAGTGTCACTGTGTCCAGTGTACTGCTCCCATGGAGTTCTGGCTGTGTTTGCAGAATTGAGTCTTAAGTCAAGAGAGGACAGAGAGTGGACTATAGCACAGCAGGGCTGAGAGTATGGGTCTGTCACTGCTCTCCAGTATTTTCTGTTCATGTCTCTGAGGCAGAAAAAACATTAATCAAATGTTTCTGCTGACAAAAGTAAGAACTACTTTACAAAAGAGATGAAGCTTCTTTACTTGTCCCAGGAAAAAAACAATTAAAAAAAACCCCAACAAAACAAGAAAACCAAAAACCACACCACACCAACAAAAACCCCGCCATTTCACTCCTTTCTATTTATCAAAATTCTTACCAGCAATGCTAATACATTTCAGTCCAAAACACTCTCTAAAAATAAAAAATCCCATTCTTAATTTAGTGCACCTATTGAACACAAATACTAACTTACTGGATTTTCAACCCAATAAATCATCTGTTCAGAGTCATCGAAGTCAACATCAACACCATTTTGAACTCCTGCTATTGGAACCATAGCATCATTTGTCTTCTCCTCAGGGTTCAGAGAAATTCCGTAAATTATATTATCTCTTACAGCAATGAGGAAAGGATGTTCAACTGTGAAAACAGAGAGTAATTCAGAGTTGCTCCTGGTCAAGAAAATGGCATTATGATATGTTTTCCCCTCCCACCCAAAAGTTCCATGATGCTGAGAATGGTTCAATATTACCAGTGATGTTTTGAAACCACTTACAAAGAAGTTTGTTCCCTCACTAGGAACGAGGTAATCAGTTATTGAAACTGTTGTAACATTTCAAGTTTCAGCACTGTGCAATCACAACGCAAATTCTGGGCAGAATTAAGTAAATAAGGCAGGATCACTCACTACCAGACAAGCGAAAAAGGATATTTGTGCAGCTGCTCTAAGCTGCTTTTTCAAATCTCTGAGAAGGGGAACCAGCCAGACAAAGCTCTGAGGATTCTGCAGGACCTGCCTGTGATGAGTTCTAATGCCTGTTAAGGAGGACAAGCAGAGAACAATGTCACAGCAGCAACTGCTGATCATTATTATTAAATATAACCACAGTACTGTTTCCTTGTTTTATCCCTAAGGGAGCAGACATACTCCCTTATGGTATATTTACTTTTAGATAAACTTGTGTCCTTATGCTTAAAACTTACTAACAATAGGCAGCTCATCAGGTGATCTGAGAAAACGCATCAGAGAGCTGCAGAGTGAGAGTCAGCAACTGCATTTCTCATCTGCTCGGGAGTACTGGAAGAGAATCTCTTGAACAGGGATTCCCCTCTAATTTGTGCTTTGGTCTTTGGAGAACAAATTCTAGTCTGTTCTTCCCATAGCACAAGCTACCACTTAACAGGGAACTAGGCTGCCATAGCAGTAACCTATTTCCTCTTTTATAATAGATCAAAGACTTGGTTGGTTGGTTTGGTTTTGATTTTCTTTACTGGCTGCTTAATAAATTTATATAAATTTTGCAATAAAAATTTTGACATAAAAAACCACAAAACACAGCATCACTGCACCTCTCAAAAATTATTCTCCATACTTCTCTCTGGCTGCTAGAAGTATTTGTCAAATTTAACTTACTGCTTCAAGTTTTGCACCTATGCAAATCTGTACAATCTGATTAGTCCTCATCCTTATGACAAAAATAGAGCATAATTGCTGAGCTACAGAGATGTAAAAACCTTTGTAGGTTCATCAGATTGGCATTAATATAACTTCTGCAATTCTTAATACAATTTACATGACAAAATATATTCCATATAAAATTAATGTATTGTTATATTAAATATGCACATGTGCCATATTAATACAATATTTTAATATACACAAATTCTGTTGTTTCCAAGCCAGTTTGCTACATCACCATCTTTTATATTAACCTGAAATGCAGCTTAAAATAAAATAAGCACAAAGGCAAGCTTTCTTCATCTTATATAAAGCTAAAAATGGAGCAATCCTAGAATGAATGCCTTTTCATCCACATGAAGTTGGTAGTATTTAATATGCAAACAAAGTAGGCAGAGACCAGCAATATCATTGTAGAGACACTGGGCAATCAAATGCATGCAGCTGAGTTTAATCTTACTTCCGAAAGATTGTGCTGGCCTATTAAAGTAAACAATGATAGCAAGGAAAAGGGTAACTGTAAATATTACTACAGAAAAGGCAAATGCCTATTTGTGTGTAATCACAGAATCATAAAATGGCCTGGGTTGAAAGGGACCTTAAAGATCCAACCTCCAGCCTAGTTCCAACCTTTCTGCCATTGGCAGGGACATTGATCACTAGCAATTATTAAAATATTTTACCATGAAAATAATATTTTTTATAACTTTTCCTGAGGTGCTGACCCTTAACAAATACATATTTTTAAATTACCCAAATCTGTAGATGTTTTCTACATACTGTTTTAACTGTATAAAATACATCTAAATAGAAAAAAAAAAAAAAAAAAGCCCATAGCGTTTAAAAGAATTGTGCTTAACAGAAAGATATTTCCATTTCTCTCTTACAGAACAATTACGTCAATAAAAGGGCCACAGTTGTACCTAAGCAGACCCAGGGAAATTTGCAACATGTGAAAAATAAAGATAAGAAATGTCAATAACTCAATTCAGTGGCAGAATTGGGTCAACCTCTACACATGCATGTACTTCATCACTGGCATGCTCCATTTCTTTCGCCATGATCCCTCTATATACCCGCACATAATCAAACAAGTACAGATTTCTAAAAGAATCCCTCTTTTTTGTAATAGATTAAAAAAAATTCACACTTCATTTCAGATTACATAAGCAAGTAATTTCCTTGCTGCTGACTAAGAAAAATGTGAATGCAATACAGCCCTTTAAAGAGCACACTGCTCAGTATCAAGCAGGAAAAGAACATGATACTGGCCTTTAACATTTAGATGGTTTTGAAAGAAACGGATTTTTTGACTGACAGAGTTCTAGTGTTAGCTCATCCCAAAGATAATTTCTACTTAAATTTCAGTGATTTGAAGGTTTCTGTATAGGGAGGCACCAAAGCACACTTAATATCTATACAATTGATGGAAAAATTAATAATGAATGCTTCATCTGACAAAAGCAATGTGGTCAAATTTCTAGTCACAAATTGCCTACCACTAATTTGAATTTTTGTGACTTCTTTTTAAATGAACTGGCTAAATGATTTTTACAAATCACTGAGATCTGTAGACTATCCAAAGATAATTCAGTGGTACTTTTTGATATGAAGTTGTTTGCAAAAGTTAGTTCTGTTACAGTTGCTTCACATGTAATCATATGTAATTTTAGGCCTTGTTTCCAGACCTTCTGCATTTGGCACCTTCTACTTTTTTACACTGGAGGGGAGAAAATGCTGAAGATAAGAAATCTTGATCGGAATTCTAAAATGCGTTAGCTCAGATAGGCTGAAGAGAGTGATAAGCAACAGGAACAACATCTTGCCTGATTAGAGGAAATCAAAAGATCATGAATTACTTCTTAGCAAAATATAGGCTGAGAAAGAGCGTGACAGCTACCTCAAATATATATAAAACAAAACATACCAGTGCTAAAGGAGAACTACTGATGCTATTTATCCTGAAGGACAAAAATGGCATCAGAAATGGGCATAAAATGGGGAAAGACTGTATCTGAACAGAAAATCAGGTTTCCAAATATCAAAATTGTGCGGTTCAGTGAATTATAGGGGCAAGAACTCACATTAATCTAAAATTGGAGCTTGATTGGTGAAAGGTGACATATGATGTGCAGTCAAGGGCAACAAAGAAACAAACATCAGTGACCAAGGAAGTCACTTCCAGTCCTGCATCCTGACATTCTTACAATTACAGACCCTGTTTCCAAGCTGAATACTTAAAACGAACACAAGAATCCGCCAGAGTATGTTTTCATTTTTAACTGATACTAAGCTCCTTCTATATGTATTCCAACAGCCAAACATTCCATGTGGTGAGAAATTTTAAAATATGGCTTCTTTAAAATGCTTATAAGAAAATTGATTTCACACTTTTTCTTCAAATAAGGCATTTGAATCTGTGATTCAGTTCTTTCTCAAACTTGTCTCCAAACCATTAGACCAAGTATATTCCATGTGTCCTTAATGAAGTCTGTCTGGAGTGGCCCAAACTGATTTCATGAGCAGCAGCCCACAGAAGTATGCTTCATGCCTAGGAGAAGGATGGGTTTGACAATATCAAGTCTTTCTTATCATCACATTATTACTGCCCTACCTTTCATGCAGTTCCTGTTATCAGGAGAGAGGATCCATCCTGAAGGGCAGGCACAGGAAAAAAAAAGTGGTCCAGATGAAGAAAGTAAGCAGAGGTGGCTACAGGGGGACGATCCACAGGAATTAATACCTGAAAATAAAAAGGAACTATTAGCAACTATAACAATATGAGCAATTAGAGAGAATATTCTGTCTCATTGCTACTGATAACATCAACCCAGAACCAAGACAGATTTGCTATTTCATTAAAATTACAATAATGAAATTATTTCTAAGAACCACAAGCAATACAACATACTTGTAACAGGATACTATTTTCCATGCAAACCCAGTGCCATTATCATAGTGATCTTTTCAACTTTTATGCATCATAAAACGATCTTTCAAACTCCATTTCACACTTCTCTTAACTACACAAGGAAACCTGTGGGTTTCCAGTCCTTGACTGTAATCACCCTTCTAGATGGGGAATTTAAATTATTTGCTGAAACTTCTTGGAGAAACTAAAGAGAAAATAGTTGCAATGTCTTTTTCAAAGACAGTGGGAGTTCAATGCCAAATTTCTTAGATCACTTTGAAACTGTCATTCTAAAGTTGTAAAATGTAAAAAGAAGACACTGAAGGTCTCTCCTGACTGCTATTATTACTATACACTAAAATTCAATCTAGATCACTTCCACAAACTTGCTGCTAAAGATTTTTCAGAATGAGTAATCTTCACAGAAAACAGAAATCTGATTTTAAGTATATCCTTAGCAATTGCAGAAGACCTTATTCGAAAAAGCTTGGAAGTTCCAGGAATTTACATAATTGTTACTAAGATAAAAACTGACAAGAACTGAAAACAAATTAACATGACAATAAAATAATGGCATGAACTCAGAATTCAAACTGTAGGAAAATTGTTCATGTCATCAGTATAAAGAATCTAACCTCTGGTTAGTTTAAGAATGAATGATTTACAAAAAAGGAGAGTGGATGACAGTTTTATTACTGCATCTGGAATTTCAATCAGCAACTAATTATTTCTTCATTTGTCAACATCACTATGTTTTGCTATTCTGCTAGTGCTCTATTCCTCCTTTTCTGTCTGGCCACATAAAGTACAATAGAATAATTCAGAATGAAAAATTATAAATGTACTAAATACAATGAAGAAAAAGGAAAAAAATACTCCACTAGTGATAGAAAGTTTTTTAAACCTCGGATTTTTTAAACCTCTCAAACTATAACTATGATGCATAAATTATTGCTACGCTCTGCTAACTGAACAATTTGCTGTGAGAATGCTGGGTGAGTTTAGTTCTGAACATGACTGAGGAAGGTTTTGTTCCAAAACAAATCCAGCACTGAAAATACTTGTGCCTAACTCAAATGCAAGTCTCTGCCCTCCCTGGCATTGGAGGTGTCTTTCAAGGAATGGAAAAAAAGGTAATTTTATTATTTATTACTTGGAAACACTCCATACACAAGAGATATAACTAAAGCTGACAGATAATATCCATATCAATATATTTCCCACTCTTCAACTTATGCCATGAAATAATAAAAAGTCTGATATGAAAAATGTCTACCTAACAGAAAGAATTTTTTTTTACAGTCTTTCAGCTGCAAGAGATCACCTGCATAAGATCTCAGAGAGAATATTTAATGCAATGAAGGGGTTTATTTATCACTTTTGTTTCATTGTCTAAAATAATGTAGAAGTACTTTCACAGAATGTTGATGACAGCAATCTTCTCAGAAAGAATTATTAATGCACAAGAAATTGAATCTGGTATTCTGCAGAGAGAAATTTTTTAAATTAAAATGCTTTCCAAAAATGTTTCAATTGTCTTATAAAAATATTCAGAACAAAGTGCAAGAAAATGGAACTTACTACCTCATTATTATTTTTGGCTAGTCATTATCCTGAAATGCTGCCTAGATGGTTACTTTCCCCAACACCAGACTGAACAGTTGTAAGCCTATAGTATGAATTATTCGCTTGTTTTAACCCAACCCATTTGCTGAAAAGACTGATTCTTGGTGTTCCAATGCATGACATTACTGTATACTTATTTCTGCAATTACCAAAGTTGTTTTGATGAACTTACCATTAGGCTGCTTTACAGGATGGACTGCCACAAGACCCAAAGGCTGGTGAATGTTATAAATCATAACCGTCTGGTTTCCTCCATGCCATTTATTGGCCCGAATTACTCGATTAGTATACCGGTCACTCCAGTACACAAAATCTTCAAAGATGGTTAGAGCATGTGGATGCTGCAATATCTAAAAAGGCAAGGTTGATTATCAATTCAGTTCTGGAGATCTGCATATGTAAAGCTTGCAATGAAGTAACAACAGAGCGGAGCATAATTTTTAGATAAATAAATAATGAAGCAACCGTGTCTCAAAAGATATTTTTCAGAAAGAAAAAATGAAATATCATCCATTGTCTAAAAACAAGACATAAATTATGAAGAAAATATATTTTTTTAAAAATTGAAATGTTATATAGACCCTTTGAGATGAAGAAAATGAGGAATTAACAAAGCAATCTAACCACAGGGCAGAACCAACAGATAAAGACCCAACAGCAGATTTTCAAGAGCACAAGAGGAAATGTCTAGTGAGAATTATGGACATGCCAAGAACTTGCATCCTTGATAAGCTCCCCTAAAATTTACCAGGGATAAAAGAACGTAGCTTATCTAGATTTCAGATAACCAGATTTCAGAAAGATTGCCTTGGCTCCTATTTCACACTAACTGTCTCTCCAGCCAAAAGTAAAACCCCAAGAGTCAACTCTTGAAAACGTTCACGTGGTTATTGATACCAGTTTCTGTGTACTAACTGAACATCTGAACTATTGTGTTGGTACAAGGACACTGCTACAAGCTGCCAGCAGCACTGCACTGGGAGACAGCCTGTAAGAGGGATGGTCCTGACGGAGTTCCTGCATACACCAAGTGCTGGTAGCACAAAATCCTTAACTGCTGTCAACAATAGTAGCAATAATCACTCACAAAAGACCAGAAAAAGTTTCTCGAGGCTTTTTGTTCTATATTTGCTAATGGAAAATGCACCACCTAATAGCAGCAGTGTCAGATGTCACCTTCAGATTTCATACATGCAGACAGAACAGATGAAAATGATCTAAAGCACTAAGTCTACATGCAGTTCCAGGCTCTGCTGAAGATCTCCTGAGAGACTGAATAGGATATGCAATTCCTCTTTTTCCAGCAGCAAGAAGCAGCTAAAATACTTCACATCTGCTTCACTCAAGTATTTTGAGGAAAAATACACCTAAGTCTACGACAATGAAAATACATTTTTACATACTATCAGCAGGGATATGGGAAAACAACATGGGGATGTCTTTCAAGGAACAAAAAAAAGAAGGTTCATTTTAATATTTATTACTTGGAAACACTCCATACACAAGAAATATAACTGAAACTGAAAGATAATATTCATATCAATATACCTCCCACTCTTCAAGTCATGCCATGAAATAACAAAAGTTATTATTAATCTCATTAATGTCTTACCAGATCACTTGCAACCACCTGTCGTCTGTTGTTTCCATTGTAATCACAGAAATCGATATAATCAAGATAAGCATCAGCAAAATAGAGAAGTTTATTTGGATAATCAATGGAAAGTCCATTGGGCCAGTAGATTTTATTATTAATAATCACTGTGCGCATTTTGCCATCCATGCTGGCTTTTTCAATTCGAGGATTTTGGCCCCAGTCTGTCCAGAACATTACATGAGCACTGAAAAAAGTAACTTGTGGTTACCAATTTGGGGAAAAAAGCTAGCTACCTATTGAGAAACATTACATGAAGACTCTTAGCCAAAAAAATAGAAGCAATCTTTCTAAGAACAGTCCTACACAATGATACTGAAATAATTTATTTTAGCAATATGCTTACAGAAGATACTACAGTAATTTCGGTTTAAAAAATTCTTTTAATACTTCTACTGCTGTTTCTATTTGTCAATAATAGCAGCATATAGAAGCTACTGGTGTCACCGGTTTTTAGTGTTGATTATAATCTGATTCTCCAGTTGGTACATGATAACTTAATATAAACTTATACTTTTACAGCTTTGCATTGATAATGTTAACAGCACCAAAACTAGCAGTAAACAGTGTTCAAGGCATTGAAGACCTCAAAAACCAGTAACAGTTTGTACATGAACAATTCAAATCATCACTTTTCATTTACTCTATGCCACTTGCTGTCTGAAATGGGAAGGTGCTTTTGTGATAACAATACAATCGAAATAATTACTTTAGACTTGAGGCTATGAAGGTAGGCATATGATATTTAATCACATACAAGTTTGTGGCGTATCACCAACTTAAGTGATACATCATCATTTTGAATTAATATTTCTTAACTAGGAAGCAAATGTATAAAAATCTTGTATAGGTAAAAAGCCATCTTGTTACCGTGAAAGAGAGCGACAGATCACCAGTAATTACCGCATGACTTTAAATATTAATCAACTCCACAAACACACTAAATTTTGTCATTTACAATTTCAATATGATTTGGGCATGTCTCAAATTTTAATAGTTACATCATAAAATAGGAATGTTTAAAAAAAAATTTTTTTAAATCTTACTCAGTTCTGGGATCTAACACTAGTCCTCTTGGGTTTGTTACATTTTCACTAATCAGCACAGTCCTGTGGCTCCCGTCCATTTTAGAGACTTCAATCGTTTCCAGAACAAAGTCTGTCCAGTAAAGGTTACGACCCACCCAATCTACCGCTATGCTTTCAGTCACAGTGACACCACTGTCAAACACCTGTTTAATAACAAAAAAAAAAAAAGGGGGGGAGGGGGGAGTTTATATTAAATTTTACCCTTTGCATTTCTACAGATATGGAAAATGGGGAACCAAGTTTCTAATATCTTCTAGGTCTATTATGCAGAAGGAATCATGATGTACACATATTCAAAGTGATGGTAAAGCACAAACCCAAACAATCTTACTAACTTCAGTAGGTCTATTGAAGAAGTTAGAATTTTCTTAAAGGAAAACCAGCTTACAGTTTGATGTTTAAAAAAGGGCTTCTTGAAAGCATTCGGTTTTCTTTTTCAAACAGCTATATGAAATGTTAGCTTAGCACCTACAAAGTTGTTTCACTTTGCCTCTTTTATCTCTCTTCTTACTATATTTGGATTTCTCTCTTCCCCTTTGTTAACTGAAGATACAGTGTCTTCATTTTCTTTTGACAAAATACAAGAAAAACTTACTCAGCAAAACTTACTATTTTTCGGTCAGTCCCATTTTGGTAAGCACTCCAAATTTTATCCTGTGTTGTATCAGACCAAAAGATACGATCTGTGAATGAATCAAAATCAATAGCCACAATATTTGTCCCATCCCGAACCAGAGAATAAATACTGTGTGACTGAGAAGTGATGTTATCCACAACGATTTGGTTACGACTTGCCACCAGCAAAAGAAGATTCCGAGATTCTGTCAGAGGAATAGAAATTAAAATAAACCCATGAGCAATTCAACAGTAAGTGGGAGAAAAAGAAACACTGAGTAATTTAACATGACTTTGTAGTATCAAAGCAATATCTAAATATACATATTGACAAATTCAAATCAGTTCTCAGGCCAAGATATATTATCATATCCAGTCTGTCCATCTTGACTTTTAAATCTACCTTGGCTTTTCTCCATCGCTCTTTCTACAGACTTCCCTTCCAGGTTCCTATCTGGACATTAGGTCCTCTTCCCCATTGCCTAACCAGTTTGCTACTGACGTTCAAGACTCATTCCTCCATAAACCTCTCTCACCTCCCACTCCTGATTCAACCCCCAAAGTTTTTGGTACCTCCAATTAAACTACTCAGCCTGGTCTTCCTCCTTTGTAATCCACCGTCTCTTTTTTCCCCCTTTAGACTATGTGGGAACAATGGAGAAGAAACAGATTACAGGAAAGCCATAGATTGCTGTAATTAGGTTGCACAGATAAGATGCTGAAAAACAATTTAAGAGTAGCAACCATAAAGACAGCAAAATACAAGAAACTCCCTATTAGTAAGGGCCAAACTTATGTGCAGGTAAAATGCAAGTGTCTTCCACAACCTGAGTATATCCCTAAATCAGGAAACCTGTAGAGAAAAATTCCACTGGGTATATGGCTCCTCCACACTGCCAGTGTACTACATAAGAGATAGAGAACAACTAGCAGCTAGGCTGTATCAGTAATGTTTGCTCCTTACAAATCAGCAGAGTACAGCACAGGCAGTAGGTAAGTCTTATGAAAGGCTGGGATTTAAATACTTTGTGAGCATTGAACTTTATGACAGCTAATTTTTAACAGTTAATTTCGGCCTACTGCTTACAAGTCTCTGACATTGCTTTTCTTCAAAACATTATTTTTGACCATTCCAGGGCTAAAAATAAGTGTTCATTTAAAAATATTATTTCAATGAAATATTGGTTTCTAATTAACCCCTCAGCAGACAGTTTTAATTCCCAAGGTCATCTGCCATGAACAACTCTAAGTGGCTGTTTACATCAGCTCTTTTAAAAGAGAACAATATTAAAATGGCAAAGTGTTGGGGGTTAGGATTTTTCCTTTTGTTTCTTTCTCTCGGGGAATTTTCTCCCATTTGTTGCTAAGAGACAATAACGACTGGTACTTAAAAGAGACAAAGGGTATAGCCAAGGAGAAGGAGGATGAGTGCAGCTGGCTGCACTATCTAGCTGAAGGGCATTCTCTTGGGAAGAAGATACCACAAAACTTTGGCTGGGGGTGATGGACTGGGCTTGGTTCTTCTTGTTCTCGCTGTCGGCATTGGAGGAGAACAGTGGAGCTGTTGCTTACTGCGGGGTGAATTCACTGCCACTGCCAGAGCCCAGCCCTGTACTGCTTCCTCCTTACTGTGGGTGAGCCTCTGCTCGTAAGACCGGCTGTTGTACCGGGACCTTAACAACACCCTACCTCACTAGAAAGGACCCTCACCATCTACTTGGGTGCCTCACAGGAAAACCCAGGACTCCGAGTGCCCTGAGTCCCCACCAAGGGAGCCTCTCCTGGCTGCATCCGGGAGGAGGGCTGCCACTGCCCAGCCCCGCCGTTTCTCTGCCACTGCTCTGGGTTTTTCACTATACTCTGATCCCATTCCTACTACAGCTGTAGAGTTTCTGATACATTTTGTTTGCTGCTCTGGGGTCTGCTTGTCCCTGCCATTCCGGCCGCCGCTCCGAGGTTGCTGCTCCAGCCCATTCTGACACCCAGCCCGCCCGCCATCACCACGTGAGGGAGACGCGGCTGAGCTTGCGCCACAGCGCCCCCTGCAGGCGCGGAGGAACCATCGCACCCGCCCTGCCCGGCCGGGAGCCACCAGCGCCCCCTGCCGGCTGTGACCGGAACTGCACCGAAGGGGAAAGGGCCTGAGGCCCAGAGAAGGCGGCTGCTGGGTTTGTTTCTGTTTGTTGTTGCTGCTCTTGTTGTTGTTTGTTTGTCTTATTACACATATACATACTAGTAAAGAACTGTTATTCCTTTTCCCATATCTTTGCCTGAAAGCTCTTCAATTTCAAAGTTAAAATAATTTGGAGAGAAGGGGGTCATATTTTCCACTCCAAGGGAGCTTCCCACTTTCCTTGGCAGACACCTGTCTTTCACAAAGCTGGACATTTTTCACACACCACTGTCATTCTTTAGACTGATATCAATGTTTCTCACCTGCTGCTTTACAAGTCCTCCCGTTGGCTTCCAGAATGTATCCTTCATCACAATAACACCTAAAAGACCCTCTCTCATTGTAACAGTGCTGACTACAAAAGCCTGGAGGGTCACATTCATTAATATCTTCACAGGTCTTGGAGTCATTTGCAAGCTGGTATCCAATAGGACAGGTACACTGAGCTCCAAAAGGTCCTTGAATACATTCATGAGTGCAGCCAGCATTATTGTCAGAGCAGCTCTCCTGATCTGAAGTTGTGTTGGGGAAAGAAATAAGCAAATGGTCAACAAAGGCTTCCTATGATAAATTTAAGTCTTTACAATTGCATTCTTAGCCTAAGACTGCTGCTAAAACGACTGCAGAACCATCAGTTATGCAGTGTGAGACTGGACTGTGGTCCTTATGCAAAATGTAACATACACAGTGCAGATAAAGACAGGTAACAACACAGCATGTACTGAATCCCATTAAATGAATGTCAAACAGAAGGCTATTTAAGCATGTATCACAATTTTTTCAAAAATAACTAGAAATAAACAAAAGTTTACCACTGCAAACCTAAACCTGTATAAATAATAATTTAAAATTGCTTATAATCATACCTGGCTGGGGTTCATCTGAGAATGTGCATTGATTAAAGAGAAGAAGGAGAAAAGAAGGGAAGAAAAAGATTATGTTTAAATCAATTAATAATCAACATAAATACAAATTCTGGCTGTACATGAACTTCTTGATTTTAATCATGATTCTTAAAGTTAGAAATTTAAAATAGAATATTAAGGACTGAATCACATTTCATCTGAATTTAAAGCATACTATGCTTTAGTGAATGTGCTCAGGAACACAAAGTTCATTCCCATGTAGTTATATAAAAAATCTATATTTAAAGTCAGTGGAAGTCATATTGGAATTCAGAGCACAAGACTGGACATAGTTAATGAATTCCTCAGCCATCATTGTAGTCTCTCTTCACTGCAAGCAAGTTCCACTTAGAAATTTGAGTTCTAATTACACTGTGTTTACATTTCTGCTGGAAACATTGTGACATTAAATAGAGCTGAATATTACTTTCTGCAGACATAACACATAGTCTGTAGTAGATGTGTGAACAGTAACTTACTGCACAATGGGGATTCATCAGCTCCATTAGGACAATCAGCAGAATTATCACATACTTTGCTGAGATTCACACAGATACTGTGACCTGGACACTGCCACTGCCAGCTGGGGCACCGGAAAGGTTGAGTCGGACAATCCCTCTCATCACTCATATCCCTGCAGTCATTATCACCATCACAGATCCACGCTCGATACACACAGTTGCCATTATCACAGCGGAAAAGCGATGGAGGACACGTTCTGGCAGGACATCTCTGATGTTCATCTGAGCCATCTGCACAATCAAGATGGCCATCACATTCCCAGTTATCAGGAACACAATTGCCATCTGACTGACATTGGAATTCATTCTGGTGGCACATCCCTGGTGGTCTTGTAGCTAGAACAGTGACATTCAACAGTTCAGAAGCTGTTTCAGTTTTAGATCGAGAAGCAAAACCACTATGTTCAGTTTGTCTCTTAACACTGTAATAACTAGTTACAATGCTATTAAGAACTGTGTTGCTTTCAGATCAGGCCATAGAATCACAGTCAGTCAGTCAATCTACATGACATTTCAAAATGTGACCAATTTAACTCCTACTTTATAATGTGATCAACAAGGCAATTCAACTCTTGTTACACTTTGAGCAAGCACATATTGATACCTAAGTACCTGTTCAAAGCTACAGGAAATCAGGTCTGAAATTTCCACCATCTTGTGTGGTAACATTTTAAATAATTTAAGTGTAAAAAATTACTCAAAAAAAAGTTTCAATCTAACTCTCATATATGCCAGGTTTTCTGTTTTCTAGATTAATAGACTTAATTTTACTTTAAAATCCTGAGACTGAAATGCCAAGTTAAAAAAAAAAGTAATAGCCAAAAGGAATGCAAAGTCTTCTCTTTGCTTGAACAATCTACTCTTGCCAGCACAATCTGCTTAGTCTATGCCAAGATGATTAGAGGCATGGAGCATCTCTCCTACAAGAGAAGACTAAAAGAACTGAGATTTTTCAGCCTGGATAAGAGTAAGCTTAGGGGTGACCGAATTGTGGCCTTTCTTGTAGGCTCCCTTCAGGTACTGAAGGATGGGGAGAGACATTTACAAGGGCATGTAGCTACAGGACAAAGAGGAATGGCTTCAAACTGAAAGAAAGTGGCTTTAGATTAGATATTAGGAATAAATTCTTTACTGTGAGGATAGTGAGGCACTGGAACAAGTATTCCAGAGAAGTTGGATGCCCTGTCTCTGGAAGTTTTCAAGGCCAGATGGGATGGGGCTTTGAGCAACCTGGTCTAGTGAAATGTGTCCCTGCCCATGGCAGGGGGGTTAAAACTAGATGATTTTTAAGGTCCCTTTCAACCCTCTATGATCCTCTTGAGCTGGAACCTGAGTTTGAAATTTCTGGTCAGGAAAATGATGCAAAGACAAGTTTCTCTGAAAAGAACATAAAGGTTTCAAGGACAGTATTTGACACAGCAGATAAAGGAAATTTCCAGAAGTATCACTTAATAACAGAAGTCTTTCTTTCAGCATCAGTATACTTACGGCAATCAGCCTCATCGGAGTGATCATTACAGTCAAAAACACCATCACACTGGTAGTAGGTGCTGATACACTGGTCTCCACTTAGACATTTAAACTCTGTGGCACTGCAGTTATATACTACAAAATTTAAAAATATTGAATGTTATTTATTTATTTTACAGAGCTAGACTGCACCAAATTTACCCTACAGGTGCTTAAGTCTGATATGGTATCAATTCCACTGAAGACCATAATTTCCCTGAGACACAGAAAATGCAGTGACTTTGGAATTCACAGAAAACAGAGGAAAACAGATTTCAGCCCTTTACAAGCAGTCTAGAGATCAAAAGCATCACAAACAGGGTTAACTATGGAAAGGTTTATTATGCATTCTGCTGTCATGGAGCTGGTAATATGAGATCACCAAAGACTGCTTTGGGTGAAGTGTGAGCAGGCAATAAAGAGGCATCCAACAAACAAAGTTACACTTACCGCAGTCATGCTCATCAGCACCATCTACACAATCTTTGTCTCCATCGCAGACATAAAATGGGTCAATACAGCGATGGTCTGGACACTGAAATTGCCTGGGTTCACAAGTACCTGTGAAAGCTATTAAGAATGACAGTAAATGCAAATGTGTTACTTTCCTCTCTTTTGAAAAGTAGCACATTGCTGAGAAAGTAGAAAAACATTATCCATAACTTGCAACATATAATGCAGCAAGTAGCAATCATATAAATTACAAACACTAGCAAATTAATATCAGGTAATTTTTCATTTATATGTAGGCTTGGGCTCACAGAAAATAAATAGAATTTTCCACATAGTGGTAAATAACCCTAAAGAAAGTAAATGAAAAAGCTACTATCTTACTTGTGGTAAAAACTTCCAGCCTAGATTAGCTGACTACACCATAAGCCATCACTGAGATCACTTGTGTAGTAGGTGTTTAGGATGTCTCATCTTTAACTGCTTTTTGCTAATTACAGTGGATGACATTATACAGCACCATGATTATGATTATCACATTTGCCCCTTTTAATTTTTTAAAATTATTTCTCTGCATTCCATTTGGCCCTGGAACTTCAAATTAGATGAGTTTTCCACATCTTAAGCACTTCAAAATATCAGTCTAACTTAGATACTAGTCCTTTTTTCCCAATTTCATTTATCATCCTTATACCACATATATCTGTGTAGATATGCACAGTTGGTTATAAAAACAACAGACAGTCATGATACCCACTGCAGTTTTTTTCATCTGAGCCATCACCACAGTCATTATCAGTATCACACAGCCAGATTCTTGGAATACATTTTCTATTATCACAGGTGAACTGGGTTGCAGGGCATGAAGAGGGTCCTTGTGTGGGACAATGCAATTCATCACTGCCATCAAAACAGTCATTATGTTTATCACAATGCCACCGACCCGGAATACACTGTCCGCTGGCACAGGTAAAAGCTGAAGAAGCACAAGTATTGTCTGAATAATAAAAAAAAAAAAAAAAAAAGAAAGAAAAAAAGAAAAAAAGAAAAAAAGAAAAAAATAAAAAAAACCTTTAGAAAGATCTCCAAAACTTGCCTTTCCTGCAACAGTAATCAGTAGTCTTTACACTTACAGAATGCCTAAAATATGCATCAAATTCTAAAATGCACATTGTTTAGAATTAATGTCTGTTGTGCAACATACTGCAGAAATGAACAGAACACTTATGAATTTTTTTAAAACTGTAGGAAGCAGTAAAAAATTAAACATTTAAGCACTCCAAAACTATCTAAAGAACAAGAAGAGTAACTCCTTCTAGTAACCATTTGCTTTATACTTTTCCCCAGAAGATATTCTAGTTATTCTAAAATAGCCCATTAATAAGAAATGGTTTACACCTTAGTCATACTAGCTAGTCCTATGCATTAGGGAGCACATTCAACTACTGTGTCCTATTTTCTCGTTCGTGATTTGACAGAACTAACTTTGAAGAAGCACCAGATATGTTTTAAAAACCTCTTCAATATCTTCAGTATCTTATCCTCTCTTCAATGCCTTATCAGCCATGGTTATCCCACTGTTCTCTCCATTTACTTGAACAATAAAATATTTTGTGTGAGACATTTTACTGTAAAACCAGGAAATGAACCAATGTGCTTTTAATTTACTTCACTCTTGAAACCCAGGTGTAATAATTAGATCAGCATTGCCCAAATATTATGAAAAACATATTTTTTATTCTGATGTTAAGTGAAATAAAAGGTGCTGCTTTAATCTTAGAGGAAGGTTAGGCAATGTATATGTTACTTATTATTTGTACTTGTTATTTTTCTTATGGTGCTATTTTTTAAGTGTCTTCATCTTTAATAAGACGGCTTGTTCCTCTCCATGCATCCTAAGTAGGCAAGCTATTGATATTCCAATATCTGTCAAAATTTTTTAAAAAAATAAGAATAAAGACAACTTTTTTCTTTAGAAAATAAATTTTTGTTCCTCTGTAAATTGAATTTTGAGAATAGTGGGATATGAGTATTTTCATGCATTGTTTAGGTGGCCGATACTGAATCCTGTATTACTATGATATAATTTCCAAAGTAATTAATTATTTCAAGTAATTTCCAAAGTAACTAATCTCCCAGGAAGATTTCAGGATTTATTCACAGATGCAACCCTAAAAAACTGGAGTTTATTCCCATGAAGCCATACTGACTCATTAAATTTCCTGAACTGCAAACAAGGAATACTAACTGTAGATTACAGGTATTACTTACTTAAAGAACCACAGTTTTGTTCATCACTGTTATCATGACAATCATCAACACCATCACACTGATAGTGTCGAGGCACACATCTTCCATTACCACAAGAAAATGAGTAGGAGCCACACTGCAAAGTGGGTGGCTCATTGGATGGATCTTCAACACATGTCAGTTGATTTGGAGCCAGCTTCATGCCATAAGGACACCCACAAACTCTCTGAAAGTTTGGTACTGGGAAGCAGAAATGGCTGCAGTCTCCATTGGGATTTGTTCCTCTATTACAGTAGTTAGAGCCTTAAAAATGATAGAGAAGATCAACACGCACACTACTGATGACATCTTGGAAACTATTAAAAGTGCGTAATAACTGTAAAAAAAGGTGCTGTAGCAGGTCCTGGTTTTGCATACACTGCAAAACAAGGTAAAGCTCATTGACAGCAGGAACACATAAGTATAGCACTCCATATACTCTTCCTTGACACAAATGTTCACGGAAGCCAAAAACATACTATGAAATTTCATCCAATTTTCTGCAACTGTCTGGAAACAAGTATACTACCACAAATGAGAACCTCTGTCTGACCAAGGCTGGGAGACCCTATCCTATCTTTGGATACCAAGTAGTCAGTGAGCCTTAGGTTTAACCATATGTTTGGTGAGGGCACTAGGTGTTTCACTAAATTAACTACAATACCAAATCCCTGGCTTAGATCATAGAATTGCATAGAATTTAAGAAAATAGGAAAATAAGAAAATAAGAAAAATTAGCAATTTATACATAGTAATTACTTGAACAATAGTAATTTGATTAATAAACATTTACTCAATTCCTCAAAATAAATAGTTTAGTGTAACAAAAACTTCTACCAGAAAAGGAGAAATACAAAGTTGTAGTTGCTGATACAATTACACGAAACACAATGGAATCATAATTTCATTTTGCTCGGTTATTAAGTACAGTAATAGAAGGGGTAGAGGAAAATTGCATCCAGTCACAAAGCAATGAAAGATACAACATGTGACTGCAAGTGCCTGTGCTGCCTCCCTTGCATATCAGTTACCATTCAGTGAAGCCATTTATAGAATTGAAACTGGAAATCTGCTGCCCTGACATATTGTCTCTTATTCCCTATTTCACATCTTTCCTCTGTACAAGAAAAGGGCTCACCTATTTGGGAATGAGCGTCGTATGCTTTAACATGCATAATGTTACTAATGCCCCTCCTAATGATAGTCATTTCTCCTCCATCAGACTTCCTCACTCGAACTATTCCACCAAGCCTCCAATCAGTGAAATATGCATAACCTGTTTTGAAAAATATTTAACATATTATAGAGCAATATGACATAAAAGATTAGGCATCATAAAAAAACCCTAGAAGACTTTTCATGTAAATTTAACCATTTTTCATAATTGTTTCATGACAAAGACAAAAGAACCTTCACCACTTATAATGCTGTCAAAGTGCTTCAGTCATAGGTATATATAACTTAGGAAAGCCTTTTCAGATTTTATTGAAATTGATATATAACCAACTCAACCAGCATTTCAAATTCCAAAGCAATTTTAAGTCATTCATAAAGACTACTTTTGAGAAAATTTTAGAGTATTTTTGAAGATATTTTTATACACAATCAAAAGGGGTCATATACCGACATCTTTCTTCACACACAACATAAGTCCAGTAATAAAATCTACATAAAATTATTAATATCCTGAAATACTGACCATCCCTGGAGCGGTGATTGGCTACTTCTGTTCAGTATGAATAGCCCACCTTAAAAGCTATAATTAGTACAGTATATCTGACTTGTTGCATTACATGAACTACCTAACCTGTCTAAAACTATTTTAAAAATATCTATACATAAAACCAGTTCTAAAAACAAGCAAGAAGTACTAAATACATATTTTTAGGAGAAACTTTCAAGAGTGCTTTTTTTTGGAAAACCAGTATTACAAAATCTCTGTCATCTTATGTCACAAACTCACAGATCACCATATGAAAAGAAAAATCTGTGATAATAATAGATAATATTTTTCAATGCCAGACTTACCTCCAAAAATAGTTAGGCCAAATGGGTGAGTCATCTGAGAAATATGTTCAAGAGTCCGTCTGTCCAGCCCATCAAAGGTGCTGTGCTCAATTTTATCAAAAAAAGCATCCACCCAGTACAACCTCAGAGAACTAGAAATAATGAAAATGTCATATCCCTTTAAGTGACATTATGTCCATTACAAAGCACTAGCATTTTCTTAAATAATAATCTTAAACCTACAAGAAGCTATTGGGGTGTGTGGGGAGGGATTCTGAGAAAACCTTACATTTTAAAGCTTTTCAACCAATTGAAAGATAAGGTCTCCAATAAAAGAGTGCCAGTGCATGCAATCTGACATAATTGCTTAATTTTTAATCCCTAACAGTTTAAGTCAAGAAACATGTTCGCTCAAAAAAAGCTTCTCTGTCTTCTGTCTTGCCCTTACCTCCAGTCAATGGCGAGGCCATTAGGCCAGCCTAGTGTTGTATTGACAATTGGCAAGGCATGGGATCCATCACTCCAGGCCCTCATGATTTTTGCCGGACGGAACCAATCTGTCCAGAATATATACCTGAAAGGACACATGTCAGAAGACATGTAAACTAAATGATATAATGCGATTAAACAGAGCAAACATGTGAAACAGCGATAACATTTTTCTTTGTATCACATCCTTCACATAATTTTAAAAAATACAATTTTATATTGTACCTCTCCTCAATTGGCAGTGGTACCAACAATTAATATTTATTCTGTATACAGTTCCAGAATCTTTTGAAGTGTTTTGGCCCTTTAGATATAAAATATCCATAACTGGGTTAAAATTGTTAAGGTTCTCCTGTAACTACTGACAGAGAAATAGAATCAATCAAAAATGAATCCTCCAGGTAGAACTTAGAAGCAAGCATGAATATTACAAAGAATTTTCTCCTGACCCATTTGGCTTATGTTTACAGGCAAAGAGTTGAAGTTAATGTTAAATAATTTTATGAAGCAGCAAACAAAAAATGTTGGGATATCCAAGGATCCAAGTTCAACATTATTCTTACGAGATTACTTTCAAAATAGTGTATTTGGTTACTCATGAAAAACCAATATCCAAAAATTAAGAAATTCAGTAGTACGACATTACGAAGCCAAACTACGCTGTGAAAGAAACACTGTTTTGGCATTGGCAAAGAACACAGAGTATGGAATTTGAAAGTAAGCATTTCCATCAAAGAAAAGCAGGGCTTTATTTTGTGTACGGAGACACATATTGTAAGGACTTTATCAAATACAGATACTAGTATCCAGTATGGTTCAAATAAAGAAATTCAGAGAGATAAAATTACAGAAACAATGTCAGCCGTCTGGGAATTGAAAGCATATTAAAAACAATTTAGCAAACTTCATCTTTCAACTATGAGAAATAGCTTTCTAATCTGAGTGACACAAAGAAACCAAGTTCTTTTGCCTATTTATCAATGAACAAAAGTAAAAGGAAAAAAACATGGTGCTTTTAAAGAGAATTCTTTTGAGTGCTTCTGTCATGTCTAATCTCTCTCACCTTGCCCTCTCCTCTGGATGCTGAATCCTAGGCTGGAATAAAACAAACAAAATGAAGACAAGACAACTAAAAGGGATGGTATCTTGAAAAGAACAGAAATCCAGAATCAGATGTAAGTCTAGTCTCACCAGTTCTGTTTAAACCATAAATTTGTACATATAGTTTAAAATGAGAATCTAAACTTACCCAATAACAGGATGAACCACTATTGAGCGAGGATTATTTAAATTCTGAACAATTGCTCTCCTGGATTTATCTGCCAGCCTCATCACACTAATGCTCCTGTATCGAGGATCTGTCCAGTATAGGTTCTTTGAGATCCAGTCAAAGGCCAAATCTTCAACACTTTCCACTCTATTAGCGGTCAAGATCTCTCTTCCTAGAGTTTATAACACACATAATGATGGTAAATGTTTAGGAATGGGGGAAATGACATGAGTGCAGTATTCTATTGACAAAACCTGTCGTTCCCCTTGGTAAAAATACTACCACTGTGCTACTTAATATGAAGACCAACAACCAAGGGGAAGGAGGGTTGACCTTTGCTCTAGACAAAGAAGTTGTCTGTCCAGGAGCTTAACTGCAAAAGAGGAGAAATAAAGACTAGCCAAAGATCAGAGAAAAATCTGTCACTAAGTTCACACTGAGAGTTTTACAAATGCAGATCAGTAAGGCCAGTGCAGTAAGGACATCTTTCTCAACAGCCAGACTTTACTCTTTGCATAGCAATGGTCAGCTGCAGTCTACCATTAACCTGGCCCGCAAGCAAGCGCAGAAGACTATATGCTGACATTTGATCATCATCATAAATTGGAGAGAAACATTCTGTACACTAGCATAAATAGCACTTCCAAAAATCTCACTAACTTAATGTTTTTTTTCTGTATTATAGTGTCATAGCAAACATCCTGGTCTCCAGATAGGGAAATTTAAATAGAAACACAGTTTCCTACTACTAAAAGGTATACTTGTCCGCATAAACAGACTAGTGAAGGCAAATAGTAGTTGTGAGAAGTACTACAAATAGTTCATTCCCAAATACATTCAGAAAGTTTGTCAAAGAAGAAGAGATTTCAACAAGTTTAATATTAGTTGAACAAATATTTTTGAGAAACATTTTCAAGGTTACTGGAGTCACACTGAGATTTATCTGTATATCTCACAATGTGACTTTTCAGAGTTTTTTTTAGAAAAATATACCTTACCATCTCCTTACCATAATTACTCTACAATTCCCAAGCATGATTCTCACCTGAACCATCAGTTTTCTGTTTATAAATCATATCTCTACTTGTGTCTGAAAAAAAAATGGTGTCATCCTGAGCACAGAAGTCAATTCCAACAAAGTATGAAGGGCTCCCTGTTACAGGTATGATCACATCTTCCTGGGTGGAGAGATTGAATGGGATGCCCCGCACTGCCATCTGGGATGAAAACAGCAGAAACTGCCGCACAGCTGTGAAAGTAAAAATCAGAGACAGACTTTACTTACTCACAAGGAGAGATACCTCAACATTAAGAAAACCTTTGCTTTATTTTGACAACACTAATAGCCTGGAAGTAGAAAAAAGAAGAATGAGAAAATAGGGATTTAAATACTCACAGACCTGAAAACTGAAGAAGAAAAACAAAACCCAATCCAGAATATTAGGTGATGTGGTCAAGTATTCCTCTTTCACTGATAGTGTGGTACTAATACACTTTTAAAGCAAACATTATACCTACGGAAGCAGAAATCATCTTCTGTACTTCCCCCTTTATAATCATCTACAAAAAAATAACTAGCAGGCTTTGTGGAGCCACCATAAAATGAGGCTAGCCAGATAAATGCATGGCCAAATAGTAAAATTATAGACAACATATATGACTTAATTTTTCAGTAGACAGTCATAGTAGACCTGCATCAGTTACAATTCTGCACTCAAATAGGAAGCAAAAGATTGCTGAAACCTACAGTTTCAAAACTGAATCTCATATTCTTGCCATATGTGTTCAAAGGGAGAAGACCAACCTAATGCACATTACTGCACAGGAAAGCAGGCTTATGTGTTCAAAATAACACAAAATCTGCATATTAGCAAGCATTCATGCTTGATTTCAGGATTAAGAGCTCAATCATAAAGCTGTCTACACATATTCCATATCTAAGTCTCATAAAATCCTCATTAAAGGAAGTGAGTTTAAGTTGTGGCTTGAAATGAACATCAGCAGAAACGACTACACTTAAAGCTGTCAAAATGAGTTGTGGTGCTAAGACATGAAGTCCTCAATATACTGAAGCTACTGAAGAGAGGAAGAATATTCTAGACGTAGCTCTAGAGCTAATGGAGTAGCATTATTTCCAACAATTGTAAGGCATTTTCTCACCAACACAATGTCGTCCATCCACGTGTAGGTCAAAGCCCAGAATACACCTACAGCGATAACCTAGGCCATCGTTATCTGTTTTGTGGCTGAGAACGCAGATTTGTTCACATCCCCCATTATTACTTCCACAAGGATTTCTTACTGGAAAATAATACAGATAGAATTAAAACTTCCTCTATTATCCTAATGGCATTATTATCTTGATTTTCCAGGGTTTTTTTCAACATCCACAATAAATCCTGTGACTATGTGAGAGTTACATCATATGGAAAACATACCCCACCAGTTCTACACAGAAATGCACCAAAATCATATCAGAGGTAACCATCATTCAAGGAATTCAGCTCTGTACAGAGACACCCAGCACACAGCATTAAGGCCATAATTTAGGCTATAGTCTTCTGCATATAAACCTACTTCAGAATTATACCTCACAGAATTCATTGACTACTGGTAGCCTTTTCACTGCATTCATTGCAGTGTTGAGGAAAAAAGTCCCAAACACCAATACTGCTCAAACTCACAGGTTTGATTCCAAGTATCAGTCTATTTATAAAGCTCTCCCTACTCTTAAATGTTGCATTTGACCATTCATTAGCTACAGGAGTTGGATGAAACAACTGTGTGATAAAAATCAGCCTAGTTTTACAATACAAATTGATGTATCAAAATTATAGTTCCTTACAGCAAAGTCTCATAATTTGTACAATTTTTGGTAACATAGTTCCTAAACCTCCCTTCATAATCTTACTTATGGTCTTACCAAATGGCTGCCTGGCAGCATGGTAAACTGTCACTCCATAAGGTCGCAATGAAGACTGGTAGATCACTTGAGGGTTAGACTCTGAAAATTTGTTAGCTTTCACCACTGCCATTTTGGTCCAATCAGTGAAATAAACATTGTGTTCAAACAAAGTGATTCCATATGGATGAGGGATCAGTGAGCCTCCATGAGCTACTGTTCTCCTGTTATAAAAATGATTTAAAATTATTTACCACATATTACCCAGAAAATAACATTATTAATAGAAGAAAGGATACAGTGTTTTTAATTCATTCACTATCCTTTGCTACAACAGAGAAGCTACTAAAGTACAAATTAAAATGACCAAATGAACTAAACATAAATATAGCTAAACATAAAGCTATACATACACGGGATAAAGCTAAACATACACGGTTCATCAACCTAAAGGATACAGCAGTAAAAATAGAGAAAAAGTGTTAGCAAATTCCAAGAAAACAGAGTGAGTGAATATGAGAGAAGAAAATATACCAACATTAATTTTATAACTTAATAAGTGAAAAAATACCTTGAACAATCAACCTGTCAAATGAGCAGACTGTTTTTCAAGTCAATACATAGAAGGTATGCTACAGGGGACTTTTTTTCTTGTGTTTGAGTAACTGATACTAATCACAGATGCAGAAATAAGCAGACTTATTCTAAACAACACTATGCTGTAAGACAGTCCCATAAAAACTCAAGGACTTCCCTCTTGCATGCTGTCATTTAGTCTCCCTAGCATCATGATAGGGTGAGTGACGAATTAATTTTTGACAGCAAAGATTTATAAAATGTAAGAAAAACATTTAATACCTACCACACAAATTAGTGTTTTGAAGTGGAATATTTCGTATAAATCCATTCACCAAAAAAATGCAGAGATTATGATGGAAGATAATGAATATAATTGAAAAATAATAAAAAGCAAATGGTCTAAAAATATGTACTGCACTAGTAGACTATAAAATGTACATTATATAATAAGGGCAAGAGCTATTCAAGGTTGAAAGATAGCAAAGAATGATGAATTAAAGACTGTTTAGAAGTAGCATGACACCATAGAGACAAAAGTGCATCACATTCATTATGTTGTAATTTTCATCCTTTGTGTGTCTTGTTTTCTTAGACAAATCTTTTTTTGAGCTAGATACAAAATAATCAGTGTATCTGTATCCCCCGAGGAATAATATTTTGCCTACCTTCGAAGTCCATCATAAGTTACAGTCTCAATGTAATCAAACCGGCTGTCAACCCAGTAAAGTCTCTTTGACACAATATCCAGAGTTATTCCAGCAGGCCAGCCTAATTTTGTTTTTATCAAATCCTGACGATTTGTGCCATCCATGAAGGCCCTTTCCACTTTAGGATCACCAGACAGACTGTCCCAGTCTGAGAAAAACAAATAACTATAAAGAGATAAAAGAAAAGGTCAAGTTTCCTTGAGATTTTGTAAGAAACCCCAGTGTTTCACATGGAATTTAAAACCAGCACCCTTTCAGAACAGTTTGTTTCTCAGCTGGCATACTATGAAAACATACTTCATACTTTCTGCACAAGAAGTAATTTGCATTTTCTTTTATAGAATAAATCCATAAAGAAGTATGCTTTCACCAAAAGACCTGATTAAGACTGATTTTCCTTATTAAATCACAGACTTAAGTTTACTGCCAGAAACAAACGAGTGACAAATAGCTGCATCGTGAAAGCAGCAGCCATGAACACAAGTTGCATGATATTCCTCTTCCCGTTCTCTGAAGATCCATGTTTCCACGGCTCACATATACTTCTGAGGCATACAGGTTAGAAGACACTAACTTCATTCCACCTCTTTATTTCAGATAGTAGGAGATCTGTGCATGGTATCACAACTGGAATCTTTAAGGATAATACTTCTCTGCAGGGCAATTCCACAGGTCCCATTCTCAGTGCTGCTCATGCACATACAACTCCAGCCATGAGATTCCACACATTAGCAATAAAGGCATTGCAAAGCTCTCTCATAATTTAAGGTGCAGAATAGGTTAGGATAGAATGCAAATGTTTAAAATATTTTATATCTGATTCTAAAATGACCACTCTTGCTGTTTCTTATTTGTCTTTTTTTTTTACATGGGCATAAAGGAATTTCTGACCTTTTACCATTATCTGATAAGTATCACTTACCCAACAGTTGGATCAAGTGCTATTCCTCTAGGATTTCCAAGATTTTCAGCAATAAGAGTCACACGGTTTGATCCATCCAAGTTAACCATATCTATTCTGTTCACGCTGGTCTCAACCACATATAGTTTGTTGTTAATCCAATCCACTGCTAGATTTTCAGGTGTGTCAACTGAAACATTTAAAACTTCTCGGAAATCAGAGCCATCAATATTAATAGAAAAAACCTGAAAACAATACAAATATTATCATTGCCCATATGATGTTTCGCTGATCACAAGACATATGGTATTTGTCTTTTATCATCACATTGAGCACAAACCCACAATTGACCACCAGGCAGGGATTTTAGCAAAAATCTGGAAACCAATGCAAGAATTGCAGGAAGCTTGCCTTCAACTAGCATTTCTGCAAAATGGACAAGATAATAGACTAAAACAGCCTCGTTCTTCAGCAAACATGAGTAATTGCTGGTTAAAAAAAATGAGGAAAGTGCATTTGTTTTCCAGGAATCTAGCAAAACTCAGTATTTTCATCAACTGAAAACAAATGAACATGCTTTGGAAAAGCTCTCAGCAGTGGCCAGAAACAAGAGGGGGAGCTCTTACTACAGCAACCACTAAGGGGAAATAGCAAAATGAAGAAAAAAGAGAAAGATCTCCATCCTCACAGAAAGGAGGTCTCAGCTTGTGGTCTCCTTTATCTAAGGTTAATTTTAACAGCATCCTGCTCAGAGGAATGGTGTTGTTATTTTACAAGCAAGCTCAGAGCTACATGAAGCACACAGTCCGAACACAATAATTTTACACATACAGTAATCATGTGATTATAACACTGGGTAATACGAAAAGGTAGAATTTTTTTTTTTTTTTTAACAACAGCCTGAGATTTGGAATGCATTTAAATGAATATACAGATTACCAAGCAAACATATGCAAGAAAAATAAGAGCTGAAAGAGTTGAATTATTTAAAGTGTACTTCAGCTCCAGGTAACAATAATCAAGATAACCACTTAAATGTCTACTCTGTTCTTTGGAAACCCTGTTGATAAAAGACCTTATGGGCATTAAAGGTTATTGTGCAGTACACCAAATGAGATAAAGATGACACAAAACACAAAGCACAACTTTCTGGTTTAGTTTACATCCTAATCTTAAAAAAGAAAAAAAAAAAAAGATTAAAAAAACCTAGTAATATCATTATCTTAAGACATCAGGTGGAAATATCCCTCATTTAAGGAAATTCTAAATGTGATTGTTTTCATTTGGATCTTCTAGCTAGGACTTAATTAATCTTAATTAATTAATAAGATCAAACTATATTGGGGCAGATAAAAAGGCAGTCCTGGCCACCTGGGGTGTGCAGTGAAAAACCCCATATTATCTTTTATCTAAACCTATTATAAAGACAGAATAAATCTCCTGTCTCGTAAAAGTGCAGATTTGACCCTGACTAAATTCAGCCATTGACAATGGGAAGCAATGGGAACCTACTACAGCCTCAATGAAAACGCCAGAATTGTGAACAAGTCAAAAATTGTGCATACAAATCTTGTCCTACTTGACAGTCGTGCAGTGAATGTTCTTTCCCACAGAACCAGCATGGAACTGTAGTGAGAACTATATTTTTTATTACACGTCTTATGTGTAGATTCAGAATAATGACAATGAGACTGAATTGATCCACTAGTGGTGTCAGCAAGAGCCAGGTCACAGATTCTCCTTCACTCTGCATGACAATCAACATGAGGACAAATATTGTGGAGTTTCAGCGTTTGACCTAAGACTTATTTGGTTTCCACAAGTTATGCACAGAGAAAAAGAACAAGGGTGCCATCCAACTTCCACGAGAGTCCCCAGACTGTTTTTTTAAATTACTCTGCTCTACTGTACCTTGAAGCTGAAATAATTCCTCTTCAAAAAAGTAACACAATATTGGCTCATTACACAAAATACTGTCAATATTTATTATTCAAGCTCAATTACAGTGCCATTTGAAGTATATGAAGAAATCTGATTTTTATCATCTTGGAAGGCACACAGCTTTTACATTTCAAATGATCATGTTTCAAAAATTACCAAGAAAAATTTGCTCAGTTTTGAAAGAATGTCTACTCTTTCTCTTAATTAGTTTTTTGGACTGAGTCTCAAGTAAAATTAAAAGTTGCTCAAGACATTCCCGTATAATAGGATTCTTTGTTTAATATGTCACATGTAATAGTATAGCTGAAAAAATGCAGTCATTAACATAAAACATTTCAAGGAGCTTTTTTGTTAGAAAACAAAAATACAGCCAGCTTTGGCTCTCAAAAATGAGGGCCTATCAACACATTCTGCCTCTTGCAGTTCTCTACTTCCAGATACACAGAAATATATTTTTCTTGAAATTTCTACCAACCTTGTCTTGCACTGTATCAGTCCAAAAGATTCTGTGCAGGTAAAAGTGAAAGTCCACTCCAACTGCAATTCCACGATTCTGTGACTGCACCAAAGTACGAAAATTTCTTCCGTAAAGATCTCCAATCAGTAAATCACGGCCATTGGAAAAAATAATTGATGCAACACCAGCTGAAGAGCAGGGGTGACAAAGATATAATTACTCTGCAGGCAAGATATTTGGCAAAGGGGCATTGCAATACATACAGACTGGTTCCTACACACTGGACACAAAGGTTTAAATAGATGCTCAGACTACTATCTGTATAAATGTTTCCATGTGAGTACTAACTTGCTGTGATTTGCCTTTGGTTTGTACACTCAGAGCAAATCAGGCAGGAACTTTGAAGTCCTACCAGGTAAAAATTTATAAAACCCCTGTGCATCTGAACACCTAAAGACAATTTCTATTAAAGCTAAAGTGAACCCAGTGAAACTGACTTATAGCAGGTACTAAATTCTCCCATTTATAAGAGAGAAATATTTAGCAACTTGTGAGATGAAGACTGGTCTGCAGATGTGGCTGAAGAAAGAAGGAAAGGGGAGGGAACTGAGCAGTCCTTGCTTTTCTAAGAAACAAGACTGCTAATCAGCTATGCCAAGCAGGAACTCCCATTCCCACTGATTTTCTGCAGGCAGGAACACCTGCCTTACACAAAAGCCTGTTAGGACATTACATCTGCACAAAGAAGAGTTTCCCAGGGCCTGCTTTCAGAACAGACCAGGAGGTCAGGAGCAGCAGCCTACAACTGATGAGGCTCTACACTCCTGAGAAGCAAGTATTCTTGCAGAGTTCAGACTCTGGGACACTCGAAGCCAAGAGCATGGCTTCTCTCAAAGGCAAGTGTTTGATCTCACCATTCAGCAAAACCATCTTCTGGCACCGTTCTAGAAGAAAAGAGGTTTCCTGATTTCTTGATCACACTAAGTTCCATAGAGAGCATGACAGAAAACTGCCTCCCACAGAAACAAGAATTTTTTTTGTTTGGGAGTGCTCTGGCAATAACCTCCCAACTCTGCAGAAGTCAGGAGTGCTGAAAAAGCAGTGGAGCCTAGAAGACATTTGTTGATTAGAGGAGAAGCAGCCTCGATGAGGCAATCAACACCAACCTACACATGCCAGCAGATGCAGAGTTCTGGTATTTGCCGATATTCTGAAAGTTGTCCTGATCATAAGTCCTTAAGGGCAGAGTTAAAATCAAAGAGAGCTGTATGACATGAAAACTACCCCATTTTACCTAGCTCTACCTATTTGCTCAGCAAGACACTTGAAGTGCACTAACCTGAAGTGTTGGCCCGACAATGCCGGTGATGCTCTAGGAAATAACCTTCTACACAGTGGCACTGGTGATGTCCCACACGATCTTCGCACAGCTGGTCACAGACACCCCACATCTGACAGTCATCAAAATCTGCCAAGTGAATAAGGCATATTTATAAAAAATGCTGTGTATAAAAGTGATGTCATAATTAAGAAGCTGAAAGTTTGTCCTTACTGCTTGCTTTATATCTACTTGCAAAACTATAGCATGAAGAGAGAGAGTTTGCATGTTTTTCCACAATGTTTCAGTTTTGTATTTCTGGATAACAAAAACCCCTTGTTTCCTGCCCAAGGACCTACCTGCACTTCTGCCCACCCCCCCCCAAAAAAAAACCCTAACCAACCCCCAACCAAAAAAAAAAAAAATCTAAGCCACACCTGTCAGGAGAGAAGGAAAAATCATTTGAAGGCATGTCACTGTCTACTTTCCACAATACAGAATATGTCTAAGCAGTATTTTTCCTGCAACAGATTTCTACACACACACAAAGACTTGGCTGGATTTAAGCCCCCTTTGAAGGTGAGCCCCACCTTTATGTTCGTGCAGTGCTCAAGCCTTAAGTCCTACTAGAAGGCAGTGTTTAGTAGCTCAGGTTTAGTACCGTGATAACAGGTATCTGATTTACAATTAAAGGCTGTCTGTGTACCAGAACCAGCAAGCAAAAGTTCCTTTCAGCATGCAAAATACCATATATGTAGAGTACTAAGATCTGGAATGATACAGTACTGACTGTCAGCCATTCCTTCAGGACAAGTTTTGCTCCAATGAAAATATATGCCTAGATTTCAGCAAACCAAAATACATTGACTCAGATTTACAAGCCAGAATCAGATAACTAGGTTCACAAGGCAGTCAAAAAGCAACAGAAGACTCACTGAGACTGCACCAGGTTTGGGAATGTATCCTTCATGTGCTTCCCACAAATGCGTGCAAAAATGGAGGAAATTTTGTGCCTTATTTCTCTGTCTATACAAAGAGCAACCATTCTGCCACTGCAGCTTATACAGCCTTAGGCTACCTAGTTTTCCCAAAAATATAAAAATCTCAATAAACACTGAGCATCTGAAATACTTTTAATAGCACAAACACCATAGCTTGGGTTGAAAACTCATAACAGGTATTTACACTGTTTCTTTTATTAGGCAATGCTAACTTTCATGATTCTGAAGTTACTCTATTTCCAGCTACTGAGATAAATCATTTCAGCTACCAAGTTACAGCAGCTTTACAATTACCTTTACACTCTTGTAAATATTCTTCTTTTTCATGTAACTTCTGTGTACACCGAAACCCCGCAGAAGACACAGCCTTTCCATAGTGCAAATACAAAGCACCCTTTTTATTTTCAAATCTAATATTCTGCTGTCTTCATATACAGCCACTTTCCAAAAGTACCAAACAATTCAACACCCTTAACTGTTTTTCCAGGCATACAACACACATCACTGAGGCAGAAACAAACTCTCTCTAGGTAAACACTTATATACCAGAAGAAATTTTGACAATAAACCAGCCATCCAATAGCATATATTTTTAAACCTAATCATGCTCTCACTATGTCTTTAGGTCTAAGTGAAAGAGGTCTTTATGATATGTCTCTAGTTTGTTTCTGTGTCACTATGCTGCCATTGTGCTACCAAAATTTTCATACATTTCCTGACTCTTGAGATTTTCTATTTGCCAGTACATCCACCCAATTTGAACTTACTCGCCTTCCTGGAATACAAACTTCCCCAATGAGTTGTGAGAAGGTACTAGATATCTGTAATCACTGGATTTTACTCACCAATACAAGTACGACTGTCATTGCTGCTTATTGTATATCCTGCAGGGCAATAGCACATCCCTCCTGATGGAGAGGAATGACAGCGATACTGGCAACTGAGAGCAGCGCAGCGTGACACGTCTGAGAGGGAAATAAAATATTTCAGAAACACACCTATTACCAGTAGAACAGCTTTCTGCCTTAGTAAGAGCTACAGTTCTGAAGTCTTTTCTATGATGAGCCTTCAATTTCAAGTACAGCCTCTTAAAACTAATCTACAGAGAAAATTATGTGCAAAGTTCCACAAAATCACACATGTTTACATACATGCAAGCAAGGGCGTGGAACACAGAAGATAAGGTACTGTTTTTAATAAGTTTTTAGAACAGAGTTAAGGGATAAGCATCAATCTTATATGAACCACCAATGGTAAGTGTTGTGTAAAAAGGTGAATGGAGGAAGAAGCCATCTGCAATGCACAGAACTTTCCCTGGTTCCACAAGACGTACTTGTGAGCAACATATCCTTGAGCTCCATCTATTGGCATGTAGCCTCATCACTTACTCTTCTATGCAAGAAAACCCTATGTTATATTAAGAATATGTGTATTACTCCAATATATTAGAATATACTGTTTGCATTGTGTTCATGGAAAAATGCTTCTTTACCCTTTCTCTCTTTTTCTCTCTCCCCCTTTTTTTCCTTCACTACTTCTCCTTTTCCTTGTACTACTATTTAATAAACAACTCAGTGAGAGGCAAGTAAGTTATGACTGTAAAACACTTGACAAAGAAAGAGGTGGAAGCCAGCATTTTCCTTTTCCTCAATTTCTTCTGTTAAATGGCTTGCTTTGCAGTTCATTTCTTCTGTAACTACCAAACCACTCAGCAAAGCAAGAGGTTCTTTTTCCATTTCCTCTTATTTTTTCTGCCCTCCTATTCCAAAAAGGCATGATTTTGTTCATAGGAATTTTTATCTTCCTAGAAGTTAAAATACATCAGTCCTTGTCTGAGGGATTCCATATTTGTAGGATTAGAGTGAAATTAACAGGAACTATGCATGCTCATTTGCCTCCAACAGAAAAAAAAACAGTGTACCATTAACTGGGTAAAAAGACATCCAAGGTAAAAAGATATTTTTTGAAATTCTAGTCTTTAAAGTGAATTAGTCAGAGCTTAGGATATATTGATTCAATGCTGTATTCTGATCAGTACAAAACATTACTTCTTACTTACACAAAGGGACAAACAGATATTAAACACAGAAGAGATACAGCACACCTTTCCTGCCTTTGTGAACATATTTTAGGTTATGGAGAGCAAGTTAAAATCCTTATTTGTGAAATTTCATGTACAAATTTTATGAAATAAATGGTCTCTTTGCAGCATATAAGCCTCTTTCAGGTCATCCAGTCAAAATAGTGCCAATGAAAATAGTGAGCTTCCAAATGTTCAGTATTGTTTAGGAGATAAAAGACAAATGTAAAAAGATATCAATGCTGATATTTCTGTTATTCTGTGTATGTTTTTCATTCTAATACATACTGCATTGTCTGCCTGCAGGGATGTTAGTTTCATCTTCTCCTTCAGGGCAGTCTGCAGCTCCATCGCACACTTTCCCAATTGGAATGCAATGCCCTGATCCAGGGCAAGCCCACTCTCCTGGGTAGCATTCATGATGATCACTTTCTACGGAAAAGAAAAACAAGAATAATGAAGAGTATGTTTCAAATATTACTTAAAATTTCTTCTCTAACAGCTTCCCAAAGCATCTCTATCCTTCGATATTCAGTTTCTCTTTCTTGCATGCAGCTGGAAAACACTATGAAGAAACATTATCTATACTTACTTGTCATGCTTTCTTTTATGTTCAAACTACAGTGCCAGCGATACTTGAGTAGACAACACATGAATCCCTTTAGTTTTCTGTTTTGTTAGAAATAGTAACACCATTTAGCTTTAAACTAACTGGTGCACCAGAAATGGAACTATAGTTTTGTGCTTTCATAACACGTAAATGCTGTCTGGATAAAGAGAATAATGTTCATCATAGAAAAGGCCAATGAAAAGGAACTCTCATTCACACTTTCATTCATTAAAGCTTCTGTTTCTCACATGACAAATCTTGGCAGGATCTGAGTTAATTTCATTTTGAATCAATGGGGTTTGGTTATTAGAAGCCTCATGCCTTTTAACAGATGACCTGAAAAATCTCCACAGGCAGAAGAATCAAAACAAACTATAGAAGAGAATATACAAAAGAAAAAAAAGAGATATTGCTATATGTTGAACTTAGTTTGCATCATACTCAGTATCACAATAATTCTCACATACACAACAGGAAAATATTGCTAAAGTTAAAAAAATAAATAAAAATGAAGGTGTAATTCTAAGGTTTTAAAAGAAATGAAATGTATTCAGAATATCTTGACTGGTCTAAATTTCATAGATGTAGCTCAGTGTCATCTTCCTCTGAAAATACCACTGGAAGTTAGCAATAGTATTTACCACATCCTCTTTCATCTTCATTGTCTTCACAATCATCATCTCCATCACAAATCCAGCTCTGATGAATGCAACGGCCACTTGGGCAAGTGAAGAAGTTGCCTCTGCAAGTTGCATAAGCTACGGAAAGAAACATGAGAAAATCTAACGGCTCTAAGCAGGTACAAGGTTGAAAATAGCAATATCGTCTCAGAGATGATCATTTATTACATCTCCTAAAAAACTGCAGCAGTTCCATATCTTGTATATATTGCAAACTCTGCTGGTTTCTTCTCATTTAGGTATGAGTTACCTTTGGTTCATGCTGAAATTAAGAAGATGACAACAACATAAGTGTACCTATATGTCTTAAGAACCAAACTGTAACTCAATCCAGCAAATTCAAATAATAACCACGTACCCAGGAACTTAGCAGCAAAGACAAAGTCTACCAAAGTAGCACAGCAATTTTCATCTTTCTATACAAAAGGGTACTTGTAGAACATTGATTAGCTTTTGATGTTTGTATAGCTAAACAATCTGCTTCCTTCTATCTGCTTAAGCCAGGTCTTAGTCAAACAGTTAAAGAAAGTGGGGAAAAAAGAGAAACATCATACTGCAAGAGTTTTCATCACTCCTATCTCCACAATCATCATCATGGTCACAGATAAAGGCTCGTGGGATGCACTCTCCATTCGCACACTGAAACTGCGTACTGGTACATCCATGTGCTGAAAGAGATTTTAGCACAGAAAATCTGTCAGAAAACTACAGTGTTTTACCCCAAAAGAGGGTCTATAAAGCAAATTTATTTGAGATCACTCCACACATGGGACTTACTGCAATTAGCTTCATCAGAAGAATCTCTGCAATCAACTTTGCCATCACATCGCTGGCTGGCATTAAAACATGCTCCATTTGCACATGATAACTGTTCACATGTTGGGTAGTCTGAAATAAAAAATCCTTTAGTATTAGCATGAATGTTAGACTATAATGAGTCATATCCATCTAGTGTCAACAGAATATCTTGATTTAAAGGAAAAAAGGAAAAACTCCATTACTAGTAGTCCTATAATAGTAACCCATTTATACAGTATACCGTATTGTCCAACAAATATTCAAGAATATTCTCTAGATGGATGCTACAAAACCTTGCAAGCAACAAGAGAAAAATTAAATGCCTTCCCACACCCCAAAAAGATTTGCAACCCAAACAGTCTACAATATGATAGAAAACAATGGAACAAGACAGCAAGCACCGAACATTTGTTTTATTTATTTGTACCTCAGTTTTAAACTATATTGATCTTAATAAAAGTGTTTAGATAGCAAAGGAGTTCCTGAAATTTACAGTTCCTAGGTCCTCTTAAAACGTCATGAGTTCTCAAACTCAGAGATCTCAGGCTTTTATGGTTTTGTTCCAGTTAAGCCAGGGATATTAAACTTCCAGGTCCCATGAACAATGTTAGAACCTCTGTTTTTCATTACTTGCTCCCCACTTCACGAAAGAAAACAGATTCCGCAAAAATAATGATTTTTCAGGTTTTGGATATTCTACATATATAAATGACCTAAAAGCAAATATAAGGGATTATTTCAAACAACTTAAAATGAATTCTGAGAATACTTATTCATACAAGTAGTCAGTGAGTTTGGTGGAAGTATCCAACAAATTAAGCATATGTACATGCTAGAGCTGAGTAGGAGAACATGGGCTTATAGTTTAGCTCATTGGCATGTAGACAAAAATTACACTTTTCACAAAAAAGGCAAGTAAGAAAGCAAATAATTGTTAATTTTAGAAATGAGATTTATCGAACCTTTGTCTCTATATAGAAGATAAATGAACTCAAGACACAGAAGAGCCAAGTTACATTTTGCATCTTTTAGATTTTCAGTTTGAATTCTTATCCTATTTTACTTCTCTAGGAGTTAATAAAACAGATAGAGAAGGTTCTCAGGTTCTCATTTTCATTCATACTCTTGGAATTCAAAACATGGGTTGAATGTTCTGAGGTCTTCGAGCAGACCTCAGAAACCTGCAATTTTCCCAGACAGTGGCAAACTGTTTTGCTTGCTTCTGCTGTTCTGTGTATTATCACATTCTCACGAAATTTCAATTATCTATGGAATAGGCTTATACGATTTTAACTGTTAAATTGTTAATATGAGAGGATAAGCAGCTGTGTCCATGTCCACCGCAAGTCTAGCCAGACTATCTCCCCAGTTGATTAATTTACATTTCATTTGTTTTCACTGTAGTTAATCTAAGGCAGCAACCTGCACGTAGGAACAATGTGTACCTAATCAAAGAACAGCAGTTGCAGATTAGCAGGGCTCCAGCTACAGCATTACTACTTGTGGCTTTTAGTACTAGTTCCCTATCGTCCATTCCAAAAGTCTGACAATGCCAACATGTGCCCTAAGGATTGGCCCCACTTCTCAACTAGACAAACGTCTTCCTAATGCAGGCTTCTCATCCTTTTCTTGCTTAGGTTGGGCTTAGGGAAAATTCATAATGCTTTGGAAACAACATGGTTTCTGAAGTGTTAGCTCTGCCTACAGAAACGACTAAAGAAAGGCCTAACCTGGGGCCATGTTTTATGTTCACTGTGGAATTAATGCTTCTTCCCTGTCTGAAAGCAGAGAAGGCATCAGAGGGAGGAACTATCAGGTGTTCTATGGCCCAGCAGAAACAGCTATGGCAGTACAAGAATATTGTGAGTATTATAGGGCAGATGGAAGAAAAAGAAGAATACAAGGTATGTGCTTGTAAATGCACTGAAGTAGAAAATCTTTCATGGGATTTATAATGGATAGTTTTGTAATTTTCCTCACTTTTCTTCATATCCCATGGAAATACCTCCAGTGATGTTCCAAACTGTTTCCAGTGGACTGATGTCAAACAAATAAACAATTGAACCCACTGCCTTGCACTGCCTGTTTCTTCAAGAATGCCCAGGCAGACTAAGAATCTAGCCAGTAATAAGATTTTCTCTAGCTTATATTAAACTCCCTTACAAGAAGGGAAACTTTGTCAAAGTCTTCTCTCCAGCAGCAGACCTAGAAATGTCCTCAGCCTAGTAAAATCTTTACTATAAAATCTAGTGTATTGTATAAATACAAATCACTATTAAAAAATACCAAGAAGAGCCATAAATAAAGATGTTTTGAAGATACTTCAAAATATACATTCTGACTAAATTGGTGTTTTACTAGAATGTGAACAAATGCACTTTCTTCTTATTCTCTTTTCAAAACTGGTGTACAGATTCTTTATTTTAATTGTACTTGCACAAGCAAGAACATTCTTTGAAAAGCCTGATGAAGATTAATTTAATTTTTAAACCCTGTACAGGTATTCTCATTTCCAATCCCTTGATAAAAGACCGAGGTTAGTAAATTATAGTTCTGATCACAGCCTGCTCATTGGAAGATATTTTTCACTGCATTATGCATTGCACATTGTACTCTTTGCACCTTATAGTGCATTATTTTAATAAACTGGTTTTAATTATTTGGGGCATTAAGAACTGAGACTCATGAAAAACAGCAAAGCTGTGAGCTACACCAAAGGCTGTAGGCAATGCAATGTAGGCATGGTTCAGGGGCATCTGTGCCATCAGGACAGTTCCACAGTAGCTGGGTTTGTTTTATGTGAGGAGAATCAGAAAAGGTAAAAGAATCAAGGAAGAAATGCTGGCTTCTGGGAAAGCTCAATGCTAAGAGAACGAAGGAAGCCAAAACTTCATAACAATATTAGGACATCTGGAAACAAAGGAATGACTGTCCTTGCAATTGCAAAAAACCCCAGGACTCAAACTCTCTTTCTTTCTCTCCAAAATTTAGAAAACATTAGCCATGAGCTTAGTTCTTCTACTTTTATCACCAAATGGGGAGTTCTTAAAAGGTAAACAAGAATCTGAACCCAGGCAGTGAGAGGATAGGAATGGGATGAACTCACGAAACTGAAAGACCTGTACAATCTAGCTTAATGAAAAGCTCTTCAGCAAAAGAAGTTACAAAGTGAGTATCACAACATTTTAAATATAAGTGGGAAGGTCTTACATCAGTCACTATATTTGGGGCTTGCAAAATAAACATTTCCAAGCTTTTATTTGAATTTTTATTTAAACTAAGATTTCTCTGTACACATCAGATCCAAGATTAGTGCATTTGAGTATAAAACCCCATAGCTGTGCAAGAACTGATACCAATCAGAGAAATTGTATTGTCTCTGTTGTAGGGGGCATATGGACAAAGTGTCAGTGCTCTGTGAATGACTTGCAGGGGTTCTCTTCCAGGGAATGGAACATTTTTTTTTCTTTCTAGGTTGGTGACAAGCGGACTAGAAAGAGCAAAAAAGGGAAAGATAAGATTCTGAGTTAAAAGGACAACAAGGTAGGCAGTTTGCACCTAAGGAGGTCTGGGAATACAGCTGTACAAGATAGAGTGAAAGGAGACAAGATGAACACAGCATTAAGAGAAAAGTGAAGGGACAGAAAAAAATATAAACACTGTTTTCTTTCACCTTGTTTTGAATGGTCCAACATAAATACTGTTTCCTTTACCTTTTTCTCCCAAGAACCTGTGGCTAATTTTAAAGAAAACAAAAAAGAAGATTTTTTTTTTTCCATAGTCATGACAATTCCTATAAGATAATATGAGCTTTGTGAAAACAGGGGGAATGTTTTTCACCTATGTTCATTTCAATGCTCAGGAAGAAAGGGAGCTCTTCTTTCTCTCCCCTCCCCTCGGGCATTTTCTTAGCCAAATACTTCTACACAATCTGTCTCCCTGATGCATGCCAACACTTCAGTTGCAAAATATAAATAACTGGCAAACGCCAGCACAAATGACAGATGAAGCACCCTGCTCCTTGTAACTGTTTTGGGGCAACAGTTGCAAAAATATTTAAATGGCATCTTTCAATGGACATGTGGAAGATGCTTAAAATCTATGTCACAGGAATTGTTAAACCTACATTATTTTGTGCTCTGCCTAACACTTCTGTTTTGCAAGCTGGAAATAAATCCATACAAAAACAGCAACAGGAAATAGTTGCAACAAGTATTTGATTTGGCACAAGCTGATTTCTGTCACACAGTCAGCAGTGTAAGCTTCCATAACCCTAACCCATGTTACAAGAAGGAGAAATTAAAAAAGGAAAAGAAAAAGGCAATTTCCTACTAACAAGTGTCTTTTATTGCAACATTTAAAAACATTTTACAAAATAAAGTTAATTAAAAGTCTTTGACTCACTGCCATGAATCATCACCTCACAGTGGTCAAATCATTGCCCAGACAGCTCACATCCTACCAGAGACACCAGGAGGGAGGCTTACTCCAAGCTTAAGAGTTCTCTGAGCTACATGATACCAGGCAGTGTTCATAGCAGAGATGCTTTCAGAGCTGGCAGACAGACCAGACCTTCATTCCTGGCCTTAATTCCTGATTTTTATCCCTGAGACTCTAGTCTTTGGCTGCCTGCCTTAGACTGCTCCAGTTTTCCTACTTCCCTGTTCCAAACTCTTCCTGGTGGAGACATTTCCTTCAGTCTGAACTTCTCCCTTGCCCTATAGCTGCTACATGTAATTTGTCCAAAATCTAGAATATTACTCTCTGACTACGGTATTTTTCTTTTTCTTGGACTACGTCCCTTACGATCTCTTCAATTCTTGATCTCTGTTCACTTTCACCCTGGTCTCTGCAAATTAATCCCAGAGCTGGCTGCCTACTTCCTGACCACAACAGCTATTTAGCATAGCAAACAAGAGGCAGGAATTCACAGGTTAGGCAGTTGACCTATGGCAGCAACTCAACATCAAAATTAGAATCAAAAATACAGCGTGTCTTGATCCACACTCGGCCCACTAGCTTCAAACAACACGTCTTTGAAGTACTGCCGCTTTCTCCCTCACAGCCTCAGTGTAGCACTCAGCTGCCAGAGCAGCATCCAGAAAGCTTATTCTGTCACAGCAAAGCGAAATAGACACGGCTGGGATTTTCATTTTTCAACTATGAAGCTGAGGCAGGAGAGAGAATTCTACCTTTAACTGAAAGAAATAAAGTATGTAACATAGAAAAATTACACCAGTATTGGCTGTCTACTCCCAAAAAGCATTTGCTACCCCAAATAATCTGCCATTTCATTATATGTTTCTAAAGTTTTAAAATTAAAGTATTTTCTAGCTGCTAACTACTCAAAAAAAGCTAGAAAACAGCCCAATATGTGTATTTAAAGAAAATTAAAAGCTACAATTTTATGAAATCAAAACAGCTTCAATGCACTAATTGTATAACCTGTAGCTGAAACATTGTTCTGATGTTTATCTTAGCCTCTGCATGGGTAGTTTTCCCTTGCTCTTAATCCCATTAGCAATAAAATGGACTAAGGCTCTGAACTCCTTTGTTCTGGTTTTTCACATGTTTAATTGCAGAGTTACTGTATATTGGTGAGATTTTGCATTTGACTACTTTCTTAAATAATGTAACTTATTCAGAAATAAAACTTTATCTTCTTTACAATCTAAATCTGTTTCCAGAAAGATAAGTGAGTGCAAGGCATAAGTGAAGGGACCTAAGTTGGCATTTTTTTATGCTCGGTAGAACACCAGAATCAATTATAAATAGCATTATTCTTTCGTTGTTCATGGATGTTGAGTTTTTATTTATGAAAACTTTTGGTTCAAATTAAATAAGGGAAACTTAGTGACAAAGGAAAAAGCCAAAATAGCACTATTGCTCTTACATTTGTTTATATCAGACAATATGGAAAGGGAAATACACTAAACCGTGGGAAAAACAAACATTCAGAGCAAGTCTTAGGATCTGCTACAAAAATCACCTACACTAATTTGTACTATACAGTTAATCATAAAATCACGAAATTGTAAATTTTATTTTATGGCTTCTGTTGAAAGTTACAGACCTTGCAAAGAAAAAAAGGCAATAAAATTAACCAGCCTTCCTCAAGAGTCTCGTCGTTACGTTTTTCTTGGATCCTCTTGTCTTAAGCACTGTCACATTTCTTTAAACTAGTCCAACCTACTTTCAAGGTTCCAAGTCACAGTCATTTTTCTGTCTTAGAGGAACTGTCAACACTTATTCTAATAAACCAGAGTGGAGGCTGTTGAATGATAGGAGGCAGTCCCTCTCCTCAGGGCTAAATATGCTGCCCTCATAACAGTCATGGGGCCTATTTGCTGATGCAGCAATGACTGGGTTTCCCCCACAGCAGTAGAATGCTACTGTTAGTGAATCTAGAGGGCCCTTTCCTAACTGCCTTTTTAATTTACCTAGCTGAGAATGTTAAAAATGAAATAAAATGTGTACTTCAATTTTCAAACATCACAGCAGCTTCTAGCTTGAAAAAAGAGCTTTAAGTATCATCCTTAGGACTCCACTCCCAGCTGACCATGTAGTCTTCCTCTATACAGCATATGCCCTTTTTTCCCCTTAGGGCAGCCATTAACAATATTTTATTTCTTGCTTCTTTGTCCATCCATTACCACCCTAGCCTCTTCCCCCACCTCCTGCCCTGGGTCTGGTTCTAAGTGAAGTTTGCAGTCATGTCTTTTTCCCAAAGGCACACTATGTTCTAACAGCTGGAATAACAGCTTATATGTTAGATGTCACTCAGGATGTGTGAAGCTCTTCCTTAAGGCTAACAATGAACAGACGTGCCTGTTACACACTGTTGTGCAGGTATTAGACAAAAACATTTCTGAAAAACATGGCCTCTATTCTGTGGCCAAGTTTCCTTTCCATCAGTATTCAACCCAGGCCAGAATCAAGGGAGACTGTCACCAGACAGGCAGCCTCAGCTCTGAGGAAGTTAGAGTAAAAAAAACTACTTGTCCAGCTGCATTTTTTTGGCACAATATAAACAACTTGTCTGAATACAATATGACTAAATCATCTCCACAGGAAGCTGCAGTCTAGAATATAAATGCTTTTGCAAGGATCAAATCTCCTCAAATAAGTCCCCTGGAGTCAAATTTTGCGTTTCTGTAGAGGCTATAACTACTACTGATTTCATATGGAGTACGCAAAAAGAATATGAAAAAATTTGGCAAAGTTAGCTCCAAGTGTCCCAAAGCTATAAGCCAATTAAACATGGTTGCCTTATTACAGTGCAATATTAATTATCTTTCAGACAACAAGAAACAATATGACCTGATCCTGTAGTGGCAGTTTGCACTTGAGTGCCGTGATAACAGATCTGTATCAGAACATCAGCTCTAATACACAGAAGAATCTGAAATGAAACTCTTGCAACAAAAAGCATATTGTGGTCATCCTGTCTATCAACAAGCCCTTTAATCTTTCAAATGTATTAAAATGCCACAGAAGGATGAGATGAAACCAGATCTCGTGGTAAGGGTTAAGACTCACGGCAGACTTTTTCATCTGTTCCATCAGTGCAGTCCTCCACTCGATCGCACCAGTACGCGCTTGGGATGCACTGTCCATTGGAACACGTGAACTGCTGGCTTGAGCATGTCCTTCCCGCTGCAACAAACAGGCACACAATCAGTCTTTCCTATCAACCAAGACGTTTTATGAGGAAAAATATTCTCCTTCCTCCTTAACTACTTCATCTTTCTCTTAAATATCAGTATAACACTTTCTTCCCCTGTATCTTGGTGTACTCAAGGGGATTAAAGAACACTTGAAAAGCTCATGGCAGCATAGCTCTGCGAGGGCTCCTGTAGCCTGCAAGGTCACTGCTTTTCTCCACAGAAGAATTGACCTCTAGGTGAAAAATTACCTCTTTATAGTTATTCTGTCTAAAACATTAAATTACCAATTCTCACTGATTTAAAGTTTTCTCTGTTATTCTATTTACTGGGTCAAAATGTGTCAGTAACTCCAAGTTATTGAGTCAACCAGAATGTCACAATGTAAACACAGCAAATTTGGAGGTAAGGCACTGCTTTCTAATACAGCCAGGGCCTCAACAGTCAGGAGTAGTTTGCATATATAACCAACAGAGGATTAAGAATGACTATGTCTCTTCTCTTGACAGCTGTCAGTAAAATGCAACCACATAAAACTGCTCAATTCCACTTTGATTCCACTACAGCTAAATTACACTTTCAGTTCTTAGGCAAACTAATATGAATCTGTGAAGACATGGCTGAAGGGCAAGCTTATTAACTTTTCCTTCTCTCTGACACCTGCACATTTGTTGCTTTCAAACACATGTTGTATCTCAACATCTTCCCAGTCTACACATTGGCATCTTGTCATCTGCTGCTCTACAGAGGCTCGCTACGCTGCCTTCTGTCAGCAGTGTTCCCAAAATAAGATCAGCTACGGGAATACTAGTGTCATGAGGAAAAACAAGAGCAAGACAGTAAAGTAAAACAATTTTCTGCACGTATGGCTTCCAGAGCTCTCAGCCAGTTTTCCCAAGAAAAGTTTTTAATGTTTCAAGGATGAAAATCTCTAGCTTTCCCAAACACTGAGATAAAAAGTCCTTTTAGAAGAACAAAGACAAATACCAGGAGATGACTCAAAAGTGGCAGCAGCACAGTGCTATTGTGTAGATACTAATGCTCATGATTAACCAGTACATGGTGAACAATGTTACAGTGACCCAGTTCAAAAGGCAAACTCAGAGATGTTGCTCATTTTGCATTTTCTATTTAAAGATTTCTTAGTTAAAACATAACCAGAAGTTGTGCTGACACTTTCTCAGAGGAAGACGAGAGCAAAAGGCAGTTAACTTAATTCAAAATTTTCCATTCTCAGTGGATGAGGATATAGTTAAGATACAAAAGCAAAAACCAAGTCTGTGAGCAAAATCTTTCCAAAATAAATATTTTAACCTCCCAGGGGTTGGCGGGTAGCTCTAGAGCTGTTGAGTTTAAAGAAGTTATCAAAAAGTTATATACATAATCAAAATGAAAATAAATTTATCTTATCCTCATCACTTAAAGTAACTTTTAATACTAGAAATTGCAGAAAAACCACCCTTCAGAACACTACAGTTGTTCTCTTGTCTAACGCAATAATGCAGAGAATGTAATTTGGTGCAGTAGTCATTTCAGTCCACTGTTCACCACTTTGGCATGTACTTACAGACCTTCAAATGCTTAGTCATGAAATTCTAAGCCAGAGTAACATATTTTATTTATCTATCAATACTAAAAAAGAGCAAAGCTTATGGCTGTGGCAGTTAGGCTGTTAAATTATTTTCTTGATCTAAACACTTCACTTGAAAATAGCAATTCAAACATAAATAATACATTGTTTAGCATGTTTAAAGTGAAATGCTAATCAGAATTATGTTCTAAGTTTAAGCTGTCCAAGTGATAATTAAAGACTAGACTCTCACTATATACCATCTTGGTATTTCTCCTCTCTGAATGTGAGAAAGAACAGCTCTGGCAATTCTAAATAATAATGCTACTAAATAGCATTGTTGAAAATCATACAATAATATTTATCAATGTTTGTTGATAATTGATAATTTCTCCTGGTTTATATACCAATAAATTTCTGAGCTACCTAGAAAGAATTAGATTTTATTATACATGGTTCTGAGATGCCACTGTGAATTTTGTTAGCTAATGAAGACAGCAAATATAGTATTATGTCAATTTCACCATTTCTGAAATTACTAAATTTTGTATCAAGTATAAAGCTAGTATACACTTTATAGTTTTCTCTTTTTAATTAAAGGAAACATGAGTAATTTTCAAATTTCAAGACCTAAAGATAGCTTTTTATACATTATTTTCTATTTCTATTTAGACAATATTTTCTGTATTTTATCTACTTCAGACTTTAGATTATTTCATTTCTAGAAACACTTTAGAGAGACTTCAGTACTTACAGAGGGCTTGCTTCTGTGTGTTCTCAATATGCTGTTATGTAAATTACATTATTTCAAAAAGCTGGTATAACACTAGAAGTTAAAATACTTACGACATTGTTGATGTTCATCTGAGCCATCTTCACAGTCCTCCTCATCATCACAAACCCATGACTGTGGAATACATTCACCATCAGTCTGACACTGAAACTGATTTCCCTCACAGGTAGGTTGTGCTAGTGTAAGCAATGAAAAAGAATTGTCATTTCACAGACATCTGGGAAAGCACATTCAAAGAAAATAATTGCATAGGGGAAAAGAAGGTCTAAGGTTCATGTGTCAATGAATTGTAACTTCCATAAAACACTTGAAACATTTAACAGATCAAAGAAAACAGACAGACCAGAGAGGGGAAGGTGGACCAGCAAAAGGATGCTCAAAGGCAAAATTCAGCTTAGTGAACTCCTGCATAGAAGCTTCAGCTTTATATCCTCTCCTGGAGACACAAGCTCCTTAGAAGGCAGACCCCCAAAATTTTCAGGTTCTGAACTGCCCTCTGGCAGAGCCCCTCTTTTTCACTTATGTATAGAGTCACACTAGCTTCCCTAGTCTCACAGGGGTCTGTTGAATTGCTCTCATTCCACCTCAGATGCTTTATCCCTGGTAAGAACATGGGCTCCCAAAATGAGCTCATGATTTTTCCCTGTGAATTCAGGAGGCAAAAGTGAAGGTCAGATTAGAACAATCTGAATGTTGTTCCAGCTCCACTCTGTACTCTTCAAATAGACAAAAAACCAAGGAGCCATCAAAGAGAAAGATCAAAAAAATGTCTGAAACTGTGTCACAGCTTACTCCATCCGTAGTTAATATTCCTGGAAGAATCACTAGTACAACACAGTCCAGTAAACAGGACCCTGGTCTTGACCATCCCTGTTCTCAGGATTATGTTTTTGCAGAAATACAAGGTTAACTTGAAACACTTTGTGCTCATGGGATGATATGCAAGCACAATTATCAATTTAACCAAAGCATTGAGGGAGAAAATTAAAACAACTTGTAGATTTAGAGCTGAAAAGTACAAAATAACATCAGACATGTACTTCATGCATACTCTTTTAAAGTCCTGCTTCAAGAACCAAAGAATAATCTTTTAGCAAGATTTTAACCTCAGACCAGTTTTTAAAAGTTCAAAACTATCTTGCTAGGCACTGATGTGCCCCACTACTGATAGCACATTAACATATTGTTTTTAAAGGACAATTAACTCAAAAAAATGAAGCTTAATTTTCATTATTGCTATGGGACAACACCATTTTGTTTTGCCAGTTTAAAGGCATTCTTCATCCATTTACACAAGTTTTTTGGAGCTAACTAAAGTGCCAAGAAACAAATCAGACTGCCAAGCTATGTCAATGGCCTCCAATTGTTACATGGGTCAAGCAGCAAAGAAATAACACAGTGTGAAAAGAATGGATATAAATTAGTCTTTCTCACTCCCTATCAGCTGAGGGGCAAAAATTGGCCTAACCTGTAAGTGGGCTGATAATTGCACCAACCCACAAGACTTCAAAGAACACTAGAACTGAGAAGGTAAAATACAGGCAAGTTCCTCAAAACAGACTGTGGAGGCAAATTCTTTGTTTTCATAGCTTTTCCATTCAGCTTGAGAGAATCTTTGTGCACAGATGTTACAGTCCATATGAAAAAAATTGTTGTCCCTGAGCTGCTGACACAGCACAATCAACTCTAGACAATTAAGCATGACTCTACTTTGGGCACAGTAGGTGCAGTTAGTTGTACACAGGGTCTGAAAAATCCAAAGATTTGGAGCACAAGTGATGCTGGTGGCAGCTGTATATACATCCAATATTCAGGATTACTGCAGTAATAGAATATAATACATTTCTACATCTACTTAGAACATTAGTCATAATATGAAACTGCATTATTGGACAGTCAGATTTTTAAGAAAAGGTTGAAGTCATGTTAGAAGCTGAGCATGACTTGATTTTCCATCTACCAAAGCAAATGAGCTCATGGAATATGACTCAAATAGATTCTGAAGTATCTCATGACAACTAGTAGCTTTCTCTCAATATTCATTCTTGTACCATAGGTACAACTGAGCATATTGGAATCTCCTCATTTCTTGTATTACGAAGGAGTTCTCTGCATTTGTTTCTCTTACGGCAGCCAGCTTCATCTGTATCATCTGAGCAGTCTCTCGCCCCATCACACCTCCAGTCTGCAGGAATACAGCGCCCATTGCCACAGCGAAACTGCCCCCGCTCACATCCTGTGGTAAAACAGAGGAACAAGCACCTTAGCAGTGCAAGCACATACAAATGGACAGTGAAATTCATCAACAACTCTAGTTTATCCACCACCTTGCAGCATGGACAGAAAATGATAATACAAAAAAAATAATAAAAAAGATAATACAAAAAATATAAATATATATATATAAGAGAAGAGCTCTATAAACCCAGTCTAACAAATTTTTTTTAAAAAGCAAACAACCACCTTCAAATATTGCAGGACATTTCCAACTAAACTACTAGAAAATTCTAATAATTTTAGTATTTGTATATTATACAAACAAAACAAAAAAGTTATAAAAAAGGAAAAATAACCCAAACAAGTCTAGACTACATACACTAGAGAAACCTATTCAGCTGGAATACATCAATTTTAAATTCCCAAGCAATATAGACTTTAAATAAAGGTAGGGCATCACTTTCCACATTATTTCTAGGGGCTTAACAAGCTAAACATTAGTGCTCTCCAAAGTCTATGAGGATTTAAAAACATACAGTAATAATCCCCTTAGCTGATGTGGAAATCTTGTTTCAGTGGTAACTGCTTGAAAGTGTAGAAAGATCTCAGTTTTGTTTTGCTTTTTAAGAATGCCCTCACACTTAAAATATTTCCTCTGACGTACAGGAAAGCATGTCTTGAGTCAAGATTTGAAGAGCAAATAATTTTAAAAGAAATTAAGCTTTCAGACATTTATGGCTGATCAAAAGCTATCCTGCTGTCATTCTCTCTTGCCTGATCTACTGAGGATTAAGACGTGATAAAGAAGCATTCATTCCCAGGTGTAAATGCAGCTGGATCAGGTCTTTATTAGAGTCAACTAATGAAATCTCCAGTCCATAGGAAAGAGAAAAGGCACTGTTTATGGCCTTTCATTGTGACTACAACCTCATAAAAAGAGAGTGAACAGTTTTATAGATCCTCAAAACAATGAGCTACAATATAATTAGGTTCAACAAAGCTCTGTTTCATGTTAATCTGTTGTCAGCACCTCAGCGAGGGGAACACTGAAAAAACCTGAGGTAGTAGCAAAGTCCAGCTCTGAAGCAGAAAAAATCCTGTTTCTTGATTTAATTAATAACCATACGATAAAATTATATCTTTCAATTATTCTGAGTGATTTGTCCAGAGAAGATAACCTCAGTATACATAAAGCACAATCACCTACTTCGTGAATTCATGATGACATAAATAACACGTTACCCAACTTTCACGTAAAACCAGGCATATCAACAGTGTCACGTAAACACAGTTAAGTGATGTATTCCTTAGGGATATAGGCAAGCTATTTTATGCAAGGAATGTTCAAATCTGATTGTCTGGTAGTGACATCCTGATTTATAATGTATCCTGCAAATGGTCAAAAATTTCACTTGGATAAATGGTGGTACGGAGTGGTACAGGAGTATGTTCACCCAAATACCTTCTATAGACTAATGCATGATGGTGGTTGGTGGTGCAGGTCTGGGGTTGGTGGTGCAGGTCTCTTATCAACTACCTTTAAAACACAACAACCTCCCTTGCAAAAATGCCCTGAAGGAATGTACAAGTTCACTCTGGAATCCCAGGCCGTCTCCCTGATTTCTGCCCTACAAAGCAACATTTTCATATGAGATTAGCAGTTAAAGCTCTAAAACCACAACATATAACCCACCATTTATCAATTGCAATTTCTATGCAAAACAAACACTGAATCTTCTTGTATATTTAGTATATTACTGCTATTCAAAAATATTGATAGTCACTTACTTAAAAAAAGAAGTTACCATATATCCACATGGTGAGGATTTTTAATGAAACATGCTTATAAACAGGCAATATGAGCAATTAGTATATTATTTCTAAATAATAACTAGCTAAATAATTTCAAGCACTATGTACAACAATTTATTTTGGCTATCTTGTATTAAGTTCTTACAGCTAAACATACCCTTATAGTGATTAAAATGAGGTGATAACACTGATTAACTTTTTAAAAAGCAGTATAAACACAACAGTCTTTGTACAGTATCAGAAATGGTAACTGAATGTTAACAGAAAACTGGCAAGTCACACAGTTCTGCTACACTCTATAATACTTTTCAAAATTATAATTTAAGATGCTCTCATCTACATACAGTAAGCACCTTATCAATGTCCATTTGTACAATTCTTCAGTAGACCTGTTACAATTCATTTAATTATGGTATTAAGCTTTACAATATTATCTGCTGTGCTTACTTACAACTGAAGGCAAAGAGCTCTGAAACACCTACAAATATTATGAAAGACTAATACTTCAATTATCACTGGCTTAAATTATCTTTAGAACAAAGAAAATGACCTTGCTGATAATTATGTAAATTCATTTAAAAAACAAGCTTTGAAAATCAGTAATATGAAAGAAGTAAAAGTGATCTGCAGTATCAAGGGCACTTCTCACAAAGGTTCTAAGAAGCTTGTGTTTCATCTGTGAGCAAAAACAATTCTAACTTTGATAAAGGAGAAAGTAATCAGAGGAAAAATGCATGATTACAAAGTTACTGCTACAAATACCCAGGAGAAATCTCCAGAATGAAAGAAAAATAACCATGTCAGCAATAACAAGATTTGGTATATTCTATGCAATGTGAACCTGCAGCACCTGGGTTTCAGCAAGAGCAGGGACTGTCAGAAAACAGTGGGTATACACTTGTTTATTGGTATTACTTGAAGCCTCAATTCACTGAAGAATTAGTCATTAGCAATTTTATGGAAGGTTTTTTCCTTTCAATAAATTTTTGTGTTTTTTTAAAGTGGTAAGGCAGCTCAATAATCAGATAGTTATTACAAAAAATTAATGAAGTTCAGATTTACTCTGACAAATACTGATAAAACCAGACACCTTTTTCAGGTAAGTAGAATCCTATCAGCAAGATTCCTGAAGGAAATAACCCCTGAGTTTAAAAACAAGCAATAAAGTAATCAGGCTTAACTTCATGCTTAAAATTTGTTAATAGAACAGAATTTGGGTGACTTTTGAAAGTTCAGTTTTCAGAAATGATTGAATTTTTGGTGTTGGTCTACTATTACTATAATTCAGTTTTAGTCTTCTGACTGTGATTAAAGCACTACTAAAATATGGGCTAAAAAAAAAAAAAATGCATGGCAGACCTTAGGAATCACACCAGAACACACACATATATATATATATAAGAATCTCTGGGCATTAACAAAAATATTTTTTAAAGGTAAAATCTTTTCCAAAAACTGCTTGATATTCAGGAAAACACCAAAGAAGTAACAAATATATGATATTGTCTTTAATATAAACCAGTCTAATACTGAATGCAAAGCAAAGATCAGAAGCATCACTGGAAAAATGTAGACCAAAGTGCTATTTCTAAACTTCTTCTTATACTTACTGTCTTGGGGCTTCACGCTAATTTTGTCACTGGACTTTATATTGTTCTCTGTGTCTGGGATTCTCTTCTAAGAGACTCTCAGTGGTTGTTTAGGATTCAGAATTTGCCCAGGTAAAACAAGAAGTCTTACATTACTATCTCTGGGAAAGCTATCTTGCAGAAAGATTGTCAGGTGTCATTTTCTACGGGAGTAGAACAACATCATGGTGATTTTATCAGAGCAAAGATTGAGCAAATTACTAACGAAACAAAATACCTTTTTTCACTTCTAATTTACTCAAAATAAGTGCATCTTCTACTACTATTCACCTTATTTTCTGCAACAATTGTTGTCTGCATATGAATGAAATACCCTATGGTAAACCACTGCCAAAGACAAACCCACTGCCACTAGAGGACGGTTGTCAACCTTCACATCACTAATGAATGTTACTCAATGTCACACTAAGTCACAGGGAATTCCAGCAGAAGAGAGAGAGGTTAATAGCATCACACATTTCACAGCACAGTGCTTTAATCCATAGGGCTACAGTCTTCAACAGGAAGGCACTCCACTCTCTCAACCTCCACTGGGCTTCACTTTGTCTCAAGGTTTGTGTAGGAACGTTTAGTTTCAGAATTAAAGCTAAAATTCAGTCCTTTTGTATTAAAACCGGAATTTTATGCTTGGCCTATAATAGAACCAAACCAGCCTTACTCTCCACCCCTCTGCATTACTTCTGACTCCTTGCAGTTCGTCCCTGAACAGTTCTAGCCTTTTGTATTGTTTTCATACATTTTCTACCTGCTCATTTAACCTTGAAGTCCCTCACACATTTAACTCTGACTACAAATCTTCTGAATTACATTGGTCATCCACAGATTAAGGGCCATGACTGTTCATTCTGACTATACAGAATGGGCCAAAATTCATTCTTCCTTCCTTGTACTCACAATGCCTTTGAGAGCTGCTAACACTTCTTCAGCAGTTAAGCCTGAATGAAGAATTTAAAGTAATGAGGAATGTATTAAGCTTGGGGTAGATTGTACCACTCTCACAACATCCACTCAAAAATCCAACTTACACTGCTGCAATTACTTGAGACTTCAGGAAACAACTCCCTCAACAGATTTATTTGCATTTTAAAACGTAATGTTCTTCAAGGCAGTATCTTTTTCAACTGAACAGTTCCACTTGTAATACATCTCCAGGTTTTCAACAAGTAAATGCAAACAGACTGTGCATTATAAACCTCTTCCACATAAAATTTACAAATAGAAAAATAAGTGACAAGTTCTCTTTTCTCCCTGCCTTCCAAAAAAGGGTACTTTCTTTACCACTTGGCTCCCAAACAGAGCAGCCCATTCTAGGGGCTTTGCAGGTAAAAGAATCCTGGAGAATCACCTTCCATACACTTTGATGTCAGATTTTGCCTAGCTTAATTACGTGTCAAACAGCCTGAGGTTTTGGAATGCTCAAGGAGGGAAGGTTGAACCTCTGGAAATTCCATCTCCGTTCCCCCTCACTAATACAGAAAGAAGTGAAATCCAAAGTTTAGGAAGAACCTTAGCTTATTTTCAAATAATGCCCTATGACACTGAAAAGCAGTATTCAGCTAGCAATTGTAACAGGAGCATGAACAAATATTATTTAATACATAGGAAAAATAGAGTCTGATGAAACTATGCTAACTTTCATATGCCCCGAGATGATATTTAACCTTCAGTCTTTCTACACTCTTTAAACTTCATTATATTTAATACAAACTATTCAGATTAAAAAAAAAACAACACAGACCACACAAACATTTATAGGTGTTACACAAAGCAGTAAAATATTTACCTGCAGTTTTCAAGCCTTTGCAACACAAAAAATCTTTTGTACCTACATTAAATCTTTTGTCTCTAATTAAAGAAATAATTTTTACTGACAATATCAACAAAAAGACAGTACAAATGTGCATCTGCACCCCCTTCGCATGACTGCGAGATCTTTGTAGACAGATTGATAGGCAAACACAGAACTAGTCAAGGGACAACCTGAAGCAGAAAAGCTGAAGTGCCGGAGACACAGCAATACATTGTCAGTAAGAAAGTGTAGTATTTCTTATACTGAATTATCATCCAATTACATATAACAAGACTATTATTAGTAAAATAGCATCTACAGACTCAGCAGCTGATCAAGAACTCCTTGTGTCTTGCACTGTACAATCATGTGAAAAAGGGCCATGCCCTAGGTAGCTTGCAGCATAAAGACAACAGGCTCCTGAACTCCCAGGGGTGCCCCGATGTCAAGAGGCCCAATTGCCCTGTTCCTCCCTTCACCAACACATATTCACATTCTATTTTTAATCCGTTAGCACTCAAAGTCACAACACGAGAGGCGCACACAGTTTTGCGGATATGTTTCTTAGACAAGAAACAAGGCACATGTCGGATTATTTGGCGGTGGGGGGCAGGGGGCAATGGTGGAAACCTGAAAGGACTGAACTTGAAGCAACAGATCTGCTTCTTCAGCAGTACTAGCTGGACTTATTTTTGAGTAAATCACATTCTGTGTTCAGCAGAATGACAGGTACCACAAGCTGTACTAAGTGGGTTCTACTCTGACAGGTAAGATCCAATACCTACATTTGAAATTTTTACTCACTGATGTTTTTTAAAAAAGCACTTTAAAATTCAAGACCAAAAATGAAACTATTGTCTTTCATTATGGTCTTAGAAATACTGTGTTTCTCTGCAGAATCAGAAGATTTTTATGGTTTGCCTTTACTTGCCAAGCAGGAAAAAAACCCAGCAAAATTTACATGATATTCCATGCTTTGTGTCTGCATGTCCTTGCACATACAAATACTTGTCAACTCTAGCAATTGTTAAAACTAAAGCATCAAATATCATTTTAATAATGCTTACATGCAAAATCCTTGATAAAAATACTTAAAATCAATGCATTCAATATTAAACTATTTGTTTTCAGTTAATACAGTTATAAAAGGACTATAGATTAATTTCTGCTAATGCCTTAACATAAATCCAAGAATTAAAGAAATTCAGGATTTTAATCTACTGAAACTAAGCAGGAAAGCTTTCCTGCAAAAAAACCTGGTTCAAGTCTCCTGCAGACAACAAGTTCAAAGGAAAGACACTGTAAATGCTTCCTAGCAACATTAAAGATATTCATAATCCTCATCCTCTGTACCTTACTTCAGCTTTATTAATCGAAAAAGCAGCAAATGCAAACAGCCTGATAAAAATAGAAATGGCTTATTAATTAGTTCTTAACAAATCTATTCAATTTTATTTTTTTCAAGTATAAGCCTGAACCAGTAATAAAGAGAACAAGCTCCTAATTTTATGATATACCACATATGGACCTCCTAGGAAAAAACAAAAAAATCTCAGTTTTAATTTTTTACTTAAAGCTCTGGTATTCCGAACAAAATAACAATGGTTTCTACACTACCAATTTCAAACCAATTATTCTGGGAAAAGTTTAAAAAAATCAAGATATTCAATCTTTTAAAATTACTCACACTGATCCTAAATGTAAAAAACCCAACCTTCTAAATTTTGACAGTTTTTTTTATCATACGTGCTCATAAACAGTACATGTCCATACTATGTACCTTTTCCATCATACAATACTACAAACAAAATAATAAAAATTAGGTTACTTTATAATCTTGCTTCAACTCACACACTTTTGTTACATAAATAAACTTCTACTATCTTTTTAGTTCTATAACAAGGCAGGGATAAGAAATAATCCTTTTAAGGAAGGGCTAATTCTAATAGCAGGAGGTGATGCTCCTTTCTACTGATAAAGTAAATATTCTTTATATTGAACAGACCAGGTTCCTTCTTTCATTTAAATCACGGACAAATTTCTTGTACTTCGGTGATAACTGAGGGTCGTTTTTCTTGGACACCTTCTTTAATCTAAACGGTATATAAAGTATTTTTCAGGAGGATACTAACAAAAATAAATTCATACTCCTTAGACTATGAATCTCCTTACTAAAATCCTCACTAAAATCAGGAGATTTTAGTGAAATTATTATTTGTATGGCCAAATTCAAGAGAACCAGTACTTGCAGTGCTGCTGAAAGATTGGCCTTCTCAATATAAAAATGTGTTTCAGACATTACACGTAAAGAACATGTTCTGCCTTAAATTGGATAACCCCAACCAGTTGTCTTGACATTAGGTGTCTTAATCTACACAAATCAGTTGTGATTGTTTTAGCTGGGGAAGTGAAGCAAGCACTGTGGATCTCTAGGGAAGCATACATACACCAGCTCTCCTGAATCTCAGCAGCTTCTTTTCCATGAATGGCACATTAAGTATGCAAAAATCTGTTCTAATTGACCGTATGACATAAAGAGGAAGAAGTACAGGCAAACACAGTAGAAATAAAGACACCCTCAGTTACTCACAGAAGGAAGCATCCCAAGTATTTTCATAAGAATGAACCTTGCCAATGGCCCCAAGGCTGCAGTAGAATAACAACTGGGTAACAGAAGGTGGGGGCAAATATGAGCAAAAGAGGAAAATCTTCAAGACTAGGAAGTATTTACAACTACACAGTGTGTGGAAAGTGAAAAAAGAAAGTGCTTAAACAACTCAGAGAGAACAGGTAGAGTATATAGATCACTGAGAAAGTCAGACACAGTAGCAGATGATAAAACCCTCTCAGGAAGCTTTTCTTGTTTTGAGAGCTGTAAAGTTTTTAAAATAAATTTTCCAACCAATGTGTTGTTTTTTCTCAAAAGTAGACCCCATGCTGAGATGATGACCTGCATTCAATTCTGTCATGCTCTCCTGAAAGCTGATGAGTCATTGCAGCACTAGGAACTGGCCTCAGTAAGAGCCTTCCTGTGCAGGTCGTGACAGTGAAATCATGTCATTTTTGTATTTCTTCTCTGTATCATTGCTAGAATGAAAATGGCTATGCAACATATAAAATTTTGTTAAATTATAAACCTTACCATAATTTTATATTACAAGTTGTTAAATGAAAAAGAAAACCTGCCATGCAAAAAATAAACCACTTTCCCTTACGGATAATAAACATGGTAAGCGCAAAAAAATGAAAGCTATTTCTGTCTTCCCACCACAGAACCCATATCCACCCATAGCTTCACAGTCATTTTGCACAAATTTCAAAAATTGCAACAGTTACTCACTGCAAACTAAACCTGTGGGAAGATTGTCAGAAAAGCAGAACAGACATGTCAGCACAGAATAGAGAGACCACATGTTAGAAGCATCTAGTGTGCCTAGACAGACATTGTAATGCTGCTTACTACTGCCCATGACACTGGGAACTACATCTATTCCTTTGGATGCATTGACACGTCACATTTCTCCTTTTTTCAGTAGTGGCTCTGTTTCAGTTAGCAGCTAATGGCTGGTCATTCCTTATCAAGCTTCCCGAAAAGGAAATTCCATATGTCAAGACAGGCCTGAGTAAATGAAGGATCATAGAATCATAGAATGGTCTGGGTTGGAAGGGACCTTAAAGATCATCTTGTTCCAAACCCCCTGCCAGGATCACCTGAACTGAAGCAACAATGTTCTCACACAAAATGCAGTTTTATTTTAAAGGACTTGAAAATGGACAGTAAGAATTAAATCATCTTTTGGCTGTTTCATTTCTAAGTGTAGCGTATTTTCTTTCTAGTTTTTGGTTTGAAAAATAATTCTAAAAATCCTTTTATGCAATAGTAATACTAACAAGTGTGCCATATTTAAAAGACAGTCCTTGAATTCATCAGAAGAAAATACAAGAAATACCATCTTCTCCCGAAACATTACTCTTCCTGTCAACCCCAATGAAAGCATTTCACTTTTATTTTCCCTAAGCATCCAAACTTTATAACTCTCAGATTTACTCACCCACTTTGACTTTTTAAGGATGCTTGATTCTGCTGTGACTTCCCTTCATTGGTGGCTGCTGGGCATAATATTTTAAGTAATTCTTTTAACTACATTAGCTAGCTACTCTAAGCAGCATGCCAGACACAGAGGTTAACAGAAAGGAAGAACTTCTCTAGCTTGTATATCGGCATAAGCCCTACAGTTGCTATATCCTTGGAAACACAAAAGCAGGCACGTACTGCACGCTATATCTTTACATCCAGAAGCAAGCACAAAAAGCTACAGGAAAGGCATACACTGTCTCCCAAGGATCTCAGTGGTAACACACAACATACAAATAACATTGCTCAGAGGACTGCAGGCAGTTACCTACAGGCCTGCAACCTTTAACTTGTAATTCCTTCCTCATAGCAATACTTTTCCACCAGTCTTTCACAAGGTGTGCTACGAGAAGACTGCAACCACACCTGTTATATTGCTGTCTGGAGAGTCAGTACCTCCACATCGGCTGTTTAAAGACAAGATTTTTCCTTTAACAGGGTGATCCTATGGGGCCCCCCCTTCCTCTATTGCCTTACAGGATTTAAGTCTCTGAGAATTCTTAACTCCTATTAGAAAAAGTTGCATAGGCCAAGAATTAAAAAGTTTTGCACTCATTTTCAGTGAGGCTTTAAAGTGCATTCTGTGGCTGACTTCATACAGAAAATGAAAAACTGCAGAGCTAACAAACACAGCTCAAATTTTCTTGTGGAAGGCACCACAGACTATGTCACTCATTTCAGACAAACTGGAGTTTGTTTCACATGAAATGGTTTTAAAAAGTATTAGACCTTGCAGTTGTAAACTTAATTTTTATTAACACAGCTAGAAGGCCAGCAAGAACTCCAGCAACATTACATGTGCTTGGTTATCATCCAATTCACTTATTACCTTGCAGGTTGAGAACAGCCCTACAACCCAGCTCAAAAGTGAACATGTGAGCAGCCTCATTCAAGTCAAGCCATCTGTTTACACAAGACACCTTTACAAAAGGGTTTCCAGCAGCGCTAACGCTTGTTCACTCTAGCCCTCCTAGGACTATTCTTGTTACCAGCATGGTAAGGTCTTTAGCAGTAGCATTACAGTGGTTGCATGGCCAGCCCTGAGTTACCATAGGAAAACAGATTATGTCTTTCGCACCCTCGTTCAAACACCTCTCCTTGTACTTGATGCCAAGGTTCCCTTTATTTTCCAAACTCCAGTAACTACCAGGCCCTTCTGCATGCTGCGCAAAATACTAAGCCATAATTCCATAGGCTTGGTTTATTTTTCCCACAGGTTTCTAAGTGAAAACAGCTCAGAGAAGGTCCAAAGTGCAGTGACACAAAGCAAGTACCAACAACTCACAGTTGTCAGCAAAAACAGGCATGGGACATTGGAAGATACAAGAGAGGGAAGATGAGTGGGGGCATCCTGCCTCCAGGAGCAGTGAACTAACTATTCACATGGCTCATCACTTCTCATGAAAGGGTACCCTTAGATGACAAGGTGTGACAAGGGCTTGATCAGATCAAAATGGGTATTGAATGATATGAACTTTACATAGTAGATTTCCTTCTCTGGGACAAATCTGGGAAGGGTTATTGATATATATCCGTATTCCAGTTCGGCAGGCCTTACACTTCCTCAAAGTAAATCAAACTTTTTATGGTATATTTATAGGAGTTGATAATGTGCACCACGGCTTCTGAAGATGAAAAACATTACCTAGGTTCTAAATACATCAGAGAAAGTATTGGTTCCTGGAATATCTTGTGGACTATGCCTTCTGGTTTTTTTTTCAGAGATGCCACAGAACACAATTAAACCCCCGGCCTTCTTGCTCCACAAAAGTGTGACCCTGCAATCCCCATTAAAGGGAGTCCCAACTGGAACGGCCCCCCATTCTCTGACTTGACTCAGCAGGGTGTAGTATCATGACCTGGCTGTGCAGGAACATAATTGGGCAGACACACTGCTGCTGCAAATGGTGCCCTTTTGCTGAAGACCTGACTTCTTGATTGTAAACCAAAGGCAACTTATTCATATTAAAAGTATAAAATAGAACAGGTGATAGAAGTAGAACCATTTCAGTCAACTTTTACATGCAGTTTCATTAATTCAAAACAAAACTTTTATCAGTGATCCTTAGATCTCTAATCCACTTTAGGCATTGCAAAACAAAGAAAACATTAAAAACCTTGAAACCAACAGTAAAAGCTCAAGGAATACACTAAAGGCTATCCATTTCATTTAGTAGTTCAACGCTTACTCATGAAACTTCATTTTTTTAAACTGTTCTGTAAGTGTACTGAGTCAAGGGAGCAAAAAGTTATTTAAAAAAATTAACATTATCATAACAAAATGGACTTCAAAATTATTCTCAAACAATAAAAAGCTATTTAAAGAAGATGTTTACTCTTCACTGAATCATATTTTCTGTCTTAGATCAGTACAACTCAGGGTAATTTCTTTGAAATTAAAGGAATAGGACTAGGTTGACTCAGAAGAAACCTTGTTATTCTTTCATCTAGAAACAGCTCAAGGTGTTTTTAAGAATTGTGTATTATTACCAAATTATATAAAGAAGCACTTTAGTTTTAAATAGTTTTAAAAACACCTCTGTCTTTTATCCGCCACATTCAGTGTAAGCTATTAAAAAGAAATTGACAAATTATGATTATCATCACTAATTAGTCACAGTGGAATAAAAACATCCACTTCTCTTTAAATAGATGTCAACCTGTAGATCCTTACTTAGAAGGAACATTTAATATTTTTCAACAGTGACAACCTCTAGAAAGTGTAACTTCCTTTGAAACATCCAAAGTATTATATGGTTCCAGTATGTTTTAAGTAGAGCTCTGGAAGAGGAGATACAACTCCTGCTTTAAAAAAAGTGATATTACAGTGTGATTCAAGTAACATATTTGTCTATCTGAAAAGTTATCACGACCCCTAAGATCTAAAAATACGTATTGTAGAAGACTGAATGGATCCAATATACATAGATAAAATAAACTACGCCTACAATGTGCCTTCTTACTGCTCAATTAAAAAGAAGAGTATTCAGATTTTAAAAGACAATTCTTGCCAGAAGAACCTCCAGGTTCAGTGTTAAAGAATGAGAAGTTAAGAGTGCAAGAAGGCATATAGAGGGGAAAGGCTCCAAACAGCACAACTAATTTCAAGTCAATCCAGGAAGCCCAAAAGGAAAAGAATTAAAAGGCTGCAATGAAATTGCAGTCTACCTTTCCCCCAAATGAATCTTTGCTATTTCCTGCAAAACACATGGCAAGTAAATCTGGATTAAAGTAGGATTTCATTGCTCAAATTTCCAATCAGCTCAATATAAGAAAGCAGGTTTTGGTTTGTCTTACATGGAAATAGAAGCATCACACATATCACACATTTATCTTAGTTGAAATCTCCTTGGATGCTCAGTCTCTGCTTGTCTTCACTCCTGTAGCTTAATTATTTACTGTAATTCTAGCATTTGGCATAGAACCTAAATCTAACCAGTTGTCATCCAATTACTGCTTTCAATTTTTAACTAAAATTCTGGGGTTTGACCCATTCTTTGCTTTAGCTGATTACTTAGCAAATACCTGATATGCTTTACTGAACAGAATACAGAAAAAGAGTGAATTATTAAGAAAATTCAAGAGGTGTACTAGAAGTGGGCTATTCATTAAAAAGAGCAAAGAAAAAAACCTAAATCCCTGTTAGTGCACAGAAAAACTCATTAAAATGTGAGAAGACTATAACGTGTTTCACTGACAGGTACTACTAAATTGTCAGGCCTCAGGAAGTAAACCAGTTTAGAAACCAGGTAGATAGACACTCATTGCAATTTTTGCTCTTGATTTTGTCTAAGTACATGTCCAAGAGAAACCAAGAAAATTGTACCAGTGCAGGATTATGAACACTGAAACCCAAAGGTCGTGCACAAAACCCAGTAAATTATATGTCAGGATTGCATTGTTACATTCATATTTCTTGCCATCCTTTTTCCCTTCTCGTTACTTCCAACTCCTCAGTCCCCAGTCACTCAAGTCTTCAAACACTAGGTCTTGACAGCGGTGGAATCTTACAGCCAGGCTTCTCTGCCATTTAAAAGTGCACAGTTCTGTACAAGGAAGTATGAATAGTGACTCTGGCCTGTCGCCTGTAGCAATGTCACTGTACATCATCCTACAGACAAATGAAATAATTTTGAGTGAAGACAATGTCTAAAAAACACTGAATTATTAATTTGGACATTGAACTACTACAATGCCTGATAGAAAAGCATGTTTCTTCATGATTTCCAGAAAGAACTGCTGTACTTCTTCTCTACTTGGTCTTACCATTCCTATTTCTTAATGGCCTGCCACACTTCATGCAGATGATCATTGTAATTTTTGATATATCTTATCACACCATATTCATTCATTCTTAGAATAGCCTTCATTCTCAGACTAATAGAGACCTCATAAAGGTAACAAATTTTAGTCATTTTTGCCTGGGATGTATCAAGCTGATGATTTATCATTGCAGAGATTTAATATAAAAATCAAATTTGGTGCACTAACATCCATCCATTGTGTCTAGTTTATGCCTGAATGTGAAGCACTTTGATATTCCTCAAAACAAACATGAGCAACAGTCCTGTGATGCTCCTGCTTGACACTACCTTCATTTAACTAGTGTTTTAGATTCCAGTTATACATTTTTCTGACAACAATTACCCCATAGGCAACAAGACCTATAGAGTAAGGGTTGGAGAAACAGGCCCTGTACTGCTGGCAATTACAAAACACAGCATTTTTATTCCATTTATGAGCACTATGTTTACTCCCAGTAAAACTAGAATTAGGTAAATCAAGGAAGAGTACTATCATTTGAACAAGTGCTTAGGTGAAGTACTTCTAGAAACATCCATCCTATATTGGGAGCACTCAGATATTGCCAAAAAAAATCTCAAAAAACATCAGTGAAGCATCTTTGAAAATACTGAGGATTGGGCAAGATAATAGATTTTCACCATTTTCCTTCTAAGGCTTGGGATTGCTTTCATGGTTCTTCAAATTTTCTTTTTAAAATAAGTGTCTGACATGATCTCAACATTCAAGGAACTGTAACTTAAGGTTACAGTTACCAAATATTTCACTGTTATAATCACAGTGCAGGCAAAATTGCTACCCAGGTATTTTGCTAGTATCAGTCATCCATTACCAAAATTATACTGCTTGATTTCCACAGTTATTCTACTGTGGAGGCAGGGAGGAGGAGAGAACGGGAGAAAGAGGGGGAGGAACACCATAAAAGTAAAAAACTTCTGTACTTCCACTACCTATGGATACTAGTTCAAAGCCTCTCTCTGCTTATTCTGTCATGTAATTTATCAGGTGCGTTCTGGACAATCACAAGTAGCTGTAGAACAACAACAAAAAAAATTTGATCTGCACTGCAGCTTCCATTCTATCCAATGTAAAATAATAGTGCATAGGATTAATTCTGCCCAGTGTGACCTCCTTGGCTCGGGTTTTTGCAGGTCTCCTGCTGCACATTAGCTATCTCTTATTTCCCTGTTCATAAGTGGGAGCTGCTAGCAGCAGTTGCTGTATAATTACTTAGTTGATTCTGTCTAAGGAGCTTAAACTAAGAGTTGAGCAAAGAAAGCAGATTAACAATTTGAACACACACGTAATACACAGACACACACAGAACCAGCAGGACTGCAGGTCAATACCCGGGGTGGAGGAAATGCACTTCGGCCACCCCTGCTCCAACAAGACAGGCTTGATTTTCAGTGCAAGGCAATTAAACGCCGTGAGGAAGGGGAAGGCAGGAAGAGGGGCTGCAGTCACAGGCCGGGGAGAGGACTTGGGCACACGGCTACTCCATCCCCAGCAGCCAGATTAGTACCGGAGGAGCGGCACTCAGCCTGCTCTGCCAGTCACATGCTCCTCGATGTCGCCTAGCAACAGTAAAGCCCAGAGAAAAAGTTCTCCCTCTCTCAACTTCAAATCTGCGTCTGAGACCGACTGAGGGGAGCTTATTGTGCTCCAGACTAAGCATCTGTTTCTTTCTTATAGCCTTCTGTAAACGACTGCATATACCACACGTACGCAAGCATGTCTATGCACAACCCCCTACCCCCCGGCCCAACCTGTCTACGTGCAAGTGCTGCAGCCTGTGCACTCCTCACCAAAAACAACTCTAGGCACAATTTTAGTGGTCACCAAACCAGCTCTTGGAATGCAGGCGAACTCTGCTCTACAAAATCACCAGTATTTCAGTAGCAAGAAAGGCACAAAGATCGCAAGGAAAAAAATGCAAAACGTCTGAGGTGATTTTTTTTTTTTTTTACCTTCTTCACAGTCAGTAATCAGGACTCACAGAAAAAACTGCCTGCTTGCATTTCTGTAAAACCGTGAATTTAGACCGTGGAGTTGCATCTGAGATGCGCCTCAAAATTTAGCCACATTTGTGTGTTGCTGTCTTACACAATTAGGGGGAAAAGAAAAAAAAAAAAAGTTTGTACAAACCAGAAGAACAACCCAAGAAAGCATCCTAGGATAATTTAAAACCAAGATGAAGCGAAGCTAAAGAGCCGGTGGTGTTTGCAGTGCTTTTAAGGCACTACTTCCTTTTCCAAAACAGAAACCGACTCCATCAAATGACTCCTGGAAAGAGCCAGCTCTCTCCCCTAGCTATTAGAAAGACCTCCTTGAATCAGCGCCCGTTAACCCTCTATTTTCAGGCACTTTGGTCTTTTCCTTATAAAAGACCCCGGAGTAGGGATGTGCTCCTTGCGGTGCAAGTCCCATTCCGGAGAGGCTGGAGCATAGTTTACCTTGCATTGCTTACCTTGGCAACTGCCCTGAATTATGCATGCAGTGAATAATATGAGCAGTTTGCAAGCAGTTGCTGCTCTTCCATCCATCCGATGGTGTGGTCCCATCTGGGCTGGGATGCTCCAGCTTCCTCAGAAGCTGGCTCCTGGACTCCGGTGTGCTGATCTGCACAGCAGCAGCACAAGGAGCCTGGTGTCTTTTTCTTATCCTGCTAGTTGCAGAAGAAAGGCGTGTTCGCCTGTTGAGACATCGCGTTTTCTATAAACTCCCACCCTCCAGACATTGCATAAAGCTCTTTATACCCGGCGGCCCCGGAACTAGCATGAGGGAATCAGGCACTGCTCCAGGCCCTGCAGCCACAGGCTGCCTCTGCCCCTCCTTCCACACTTTGCAGGATAGCCAAGATGCTTCCAAGACCCTACACTTTGCAGACTTTGTATCAGAGTCCATTGGTGCTGTATTTAATGTGCTCGTGTATTTTGAGTAGTTCTCGGAATTGCAGGTGGCCAATGAAATATGTCACAGGTTTTAGTGTCCCAAAGGCATGCTCCAAACAAGAAAAAGTATTTTTGATAACTCTGAAAAAAATCCAACATCTACTCACCAATGTAGAGGTAAAGCTTAGAACTTAGTACTCCTTACATAAATCCTGCGAAAGGAAAACTGTAAGGATGAAACTTACTTTTGCACTTTCTTAGCAGTTAAAATCAGTTTGGTAAAGTGCTTGGCTGTGAATTCTCAAGATATCTGCTGGAAACACTCTCCTTTAGTTCTAAGTCTCCAACAGTGTGTGCAACACACAAAGAAATATCTCCCTGTGTTTTACTGCTGCCATATACCCACTAACAAGGGAAGAGCAGTATGTAGGATCACAGGAGAAAGATAAAGATACCCTAATACTTCAGACTGGAATGCAGCCTTGGTAAAAAGGACAAACATTTTGGAGGCTTTGCTTGCAGAATCAGAAACATCATATATAAAATGTGTGAAGTTAAATCATTATTTTGTTTTATATTAGTCAAAAGTAGTCTTTCGTGTAGAAAATTTAGTTATGCCAAGCTGTCCTTTCTTCATATGTGTGGACACATACACGTGCATGTCAACAATGACTACTGTGCACACATACCATGGGAGAATGATAGGTCTATTTGTCTTCCAAGAGGCTGTGTCAGATTAATTTTAAAGACACCACCTTTATAAATACCACATCTTTTGCATTAGCATCATGCCATGCTCATTATACTGCAGTGGCTGTTTGCTGATGCTGCAACAGAACTTATGCACTATTTCAAACCTTAACTCTTCTTTTTGCCACGGACTGCAATTGCAGTAAAGGGGTAGAGGTGCCTGTATTGCTTCTGCAGAAGTTGCACAGGAACATGTTGCCACTTATTAGCGGACTGTGGTTTCTCTCCAGGTCCTGTAGGACGCTAATCCCTCTAAACCTTTCCGTAAAGGCTTTCTATCTATCAAGATAGTAAAGAGGGGGGGTGGGGAGAGAAGATGTGGAGCATAGGCTTTTGCAAGGTTGTGATTTATGCAGGTTCGGGGCTGTTTGGTGTAGTGGTACGACACAGCACCGGGGTCAAGCCACAAGAAACACTGGGGGCAGATCAGAATATTCAATTAGCTTCCTGGCACCTCTGAATCACAAAGAGAGGATAAGATCTCTCCATCACAAGATCCAGAGCTGCCGGGGGAGGGGGAGACATGCCCTCTTCAAATCTCCCTCCTCCCTCCCACCGTCTCTCCTTTCACTGTAGGGGAATAGTGCCTGAAACATTCCTTTCTGCACGGAAGGTCTTTTCCTATTGTTGTTTTCTTTGTGTTTCAGTGTTGCCAACTTACTGGAATTCTTGTCGTGGTTTCACAGCAAGGCTCACGCTGACCAAACGGAACCAGCTGCGTTTGTGTATGGGGCCGCTGCTGCTTTAATCTCCCAACAAGGCCGGTGGGGAGGAAAGGAAGGGATCGTCAGAGGGGAGCAAGCAGATCTGCTCTCCACAGATGGGTGCCTGCAAAGCCAACACACAGACTGAGCGTATTTAATTAGAAGACGAATTGTTTAAAGCAGTTCACACCCCAGCAACACGCAGAGAGGGCAAACAGTGCTTGGGAGCTGCAACTCCAGGTTGGGAGCTATGTGAAGTCTTCTGTCACTGTATGTTTGAAGTGACCTGGACGCAAGCTTTGGGAGGCACCTACCTGTTTCACTCTCACACAGCTGGCAGGCAGAAGGTGAGCTCCTGCCCTATTCACCATCACCATTTCTACACATCTCTACCTCCCATAGGTGAGACACTAGAGGGATTCTCCAACAGGAATGGTGGAGATGCTGTTGACAGTGAGCTGAGATGGTGGGTCATGCCCTTCCCACCCATTATTCTTTACACTCACAAGACAAAATTTACATTCAGAGACAAACGAACTGATAAGCCCAGATATTTTACTGCTGAATGATCGTAATAAAGGAGCCGGCACAGGACAATGCTATCCTCTGTTTACTTCATCTAAAATTTTCTCTTCTCAGGTTATGATGGTACCTCATCATCCAACTACAGGGACCCTGTCCTGCTGGACACCATTAAATGGGACTTCTTCGAGGCTAGAGACTTCAAAATCAGAATCAAAACTCTTCAAGGCCTTCCCACAGCTACCTCCAAAATTGCCCATGTGGGTGTAACACATCTCTTTCTCTCATCTTCCTGTTGACTGTTCCTGTCGGCAGCTCAGTATTTCTGACTGAACTAGACTTAGGGATTTTTAGTTGATTATTGCATGTTTAAGAAGATGCAGACTACGTCTGTTAGAAGGTTAGAGGGAGAAAATGTAGGCAATGCTGTTGTTCATTGAACTCTACTTTTAATTCAAAATACAGTTTGGGATGTCTTTGCTTGTCTGAATTTTAGTGTAAGCAAGCACTCAGAAAAGTAGTTAAAGGTGTAATTTAGAACTAACAACTACACTGCTTACATATTAAAGATACTCGCTAAGCAAAGAAGTTAAAAATTAAAAGGCTTCATTTTTGACCAAGGTTCAGTCTAAATTAGTGTCCAAACTCATGCAGTTCTTCACAGACAAACAGAAACATCAGGGTTGATGTATGACTAGATAAAGATAGAAAGCTGATGGTTAAAAAAAGTAAAAAAACATATATACACCCACTGTAAGAAAATGTGGGTCAAATCTGCACCTGTAAATTTGTCTCTTCTGAACTTCTTGGAGCTAGGACAGTTTACAGAAGCTAAGGATCTGCCCAGTGCATTATCCAATAAAGCTGTAATTGCCATTGGCATTCAGTAATCTTGTGGTCAATCTGTCCTTGGATAAACCCAGGTGTTTCCACATATAAAGCATTTTAAGTTACACACTGTGTTTCCAATTTCACATTTAAAGTTTAATCATTAAACTCTATGCCTTTATCATGACAAGCTTTTTTGTTATTTTTGTGTAATCATACTAAAGCAAGGCTGTATTTTAAACATACTATAGCCATGCTTATTTTTTGAGAGAGCACTGGTAATAACAAGTCATACAAATCTAAATTAAAGACTGTCTCCCTGCCTAATATAAGTAATAATATAAGTACCCAACAGCAGCAGTTAACTCTTCAGATTTCATCCATCTTTGTGATTCTACAATCTAAAGTGTCCCATTTCTTTAACTGAACCTTAGTTTTGCAGCAAGCAATAATGTGTGTGTGTGCGTTAGAGGCTTCCTTTCTTAACAGGCTATTAATGGCAGGAAGGTCTCTTTAGAGATATTATGTTTGAGACATTTCCTTCACGTAAGGCCCACTTCAGTTTGCATCAAAGCCATCAGACTTCAGAGAGAGCAGATTTAGCTGTTTTCATGGGGGACCCACAGTAGCAATGTGTATTTGGACTTCACTTCTTTTTTTTTCCAAATACGTATGTTGTGAGTTGAAGCTTCCTTAAAAGGTCATGTTTTAGTGAACATGCATCTTGTACAAAGAACCAGTATTAGTTTCAACTCTACAACATACGAAAAAAACCCAGACAAACAGACAATAGCCCCAAGTTCACCAAGTTTCTCATATGAGGCACATCATGTTTCACAGTATCTAAAACAATGGAAATTATTTGCCAGGGAGGTATTTTCTTCCAAGGAGTAAAAGAACAAAAAAATCCACCCAATCTCAAACTAAGAAAAAGAGAGCCTTAGTTGATACAATTCCCAAGCATCTAATGCATATTCGTAACTAAAGCACAGATTTCCAGAAGACTGGATCAAAGGTGGGTCTCCAGACCACATGAATGTGAGAAACATTAAACTGAGGACATGTGAATTGGTCCAGAACAGAAATCACAGAGCCAGAATTGCACAATGCAGCTGGCACTGTGGCCAAAAGTTTCCTCAAGGTCTTCTGGTTAGTGACATATTACAACTTCTTTCTTTCAATCTGGAATTATATTACTGTGTCCTGGAACAAGAAGCAGGAACATGGGAACCATGTGCTTTTTTTGGTAACTGCCACTGAACAAGTGAGACTAGTAGAGTCAGTAAAGAAGCTTCCAAAACACCTCAGGTGTATTTCATCTGCAGAAATAGGCCTGGGATAGAGTTTAAAAGTAACCATGTAGAGATGAAAGAGTTTATTTACCTGGAAGGCAGAAAAAAGTGGAGAAAGATTAAACAGGTTCCAGTTGAACTCTCCAGCTGTCCTTTGGTCAGCACTGTCTGGTCTACCCTGGAAGTCCCTATGACCTATCCTGTAGAGACAGCCACAAAATAAGGGCAAGTGTGCTCTACATCACCTGTATCTCTAACCACCAAAGATCTTGCTACCTGCCTTACCACAAACAGATTTCTTTGGCACTTTCTCTGTCTCTGAGGAACAAAGTTCCTCAGTTTTGCTCCAATTCACTGGCCCTTCAATGCCATTCTGCCCTCCAAGGAAGCAACAGATGGAATCTGTACTTGAAAAGGAATGGGAGGTAAAGAAGCATTTTCAAATTACTTATGATCTAAAAACTTTTTAGCGTAGTAACAGGGAAAATAGCTTAGGCTGGAATAACTCTGAATCCTATTACTCTTTTCACTGGTTTACTTCCCTATTAATAACAGATATGAGGTCTGTTCAGGACAAACACCTTCAAAAGTGGGACTCATAATAAAAATTATTAGGTCTCATTCGTCCAACAGCTAGGATGAAATGCGTGAGAGATCACAAGAGCAGTCAGTCAAAAGACCTGAGAAAAGATAAATAATAAGGCTTCAATGGTATTAATTAGAATTCCAGACCAAACCCAGGATAATAATAGTAAACAAATGAGAATATGGTTTAACAGCATAGGGATTGCAGTTGACAGATTCTCACAGTTTTGATATGTATTTCAGAACATTAGTGATTAACCACTGCTTAGTTAATAAAAAAAGTTGAAAATATGGCCTAACTCTGAATTTTCTGAACAAACCTCCACGCTTATTGAAAAAGAGAACTAGACATCAATAGGCCTATTAAACACCATCTTTCTAAGAACAAAGTTACTCAGTGCATGGTGAAAGTATAGCTACACCCCAATACCCTGTGAATGACAACCACTGATTTGTACACAGAGATATTTGTAGTATAAATATATTTTTTATGTTAAACTAAATGGAAAAACATGAATAAAATTATAGCTCAAGATAAGCCACACTGTAGCAATTCTTAACTGATTGCTAAGGAACAATACTCAAAATATTTGGTTTGAAAATAACACCTGATTCAGTCAACCTGCAAAACTACTTTGACAAGAAGAGACCAAACTCATGAATGCATGAGGTCAAAAGGATTACAACAATTAAAAAAACCCAGCCTCTCTCCTCCTTGGGGGACTTGTTCATAGGAATGAGATATAGGACAGTTCAGTGAGCACAAACTTTGGTAAGCAGGGTAACTGGCTTGAGTAGTCCACCCTTCCCCCTTTGTCCACTTTCCCTCAGAGCTGCAGCACAGTCATCCCCAGTCCCTTTTGTCCCCTCAGTCAGCAGGCCCTTAGGAGAGCAGTGGCCACTGTGCCCACTTCACAGCACAGTCCCACAAGCACACCATAGAGCCGCAACTGGCAGTGGGGCACACCAGCCTCAAGCCGACCGTACTGCTCATGCCGGTGTCTCAACAGATTGTGCATTACTAGTCAGGAGGAACAGGACAGCATGCCTGGAGAAACTACATCCACCTGAGCTACCATGAAGAGAGTATATAATGTTATTTTTATAGTCACTTCACAGAATACAAAATTGTGAGGTAGAAATTTGGCATCAAAAATTTGCTTGATGGCATGATTTGTACTTTGCAAGATGGTAACTGAATTCCTCCTTCCTCCCAGCATTAATTTTTGCATTCAGAAGTTATTATAGTATAATCTAGATCCAAAATTTAAGATTTTTCCTAATTAGAGTACGTCTAAAGACCTCGGCACAGTAAAGGCTACCTCCTGTTGCTTTACTGTTTAGAGTACATGGTGATCAGCATTATGAAGGATGAGATCTCAAATTAAAAGCCACATGGAAGTTACTTTTCTAGTAAGGAAAGGAACTTTAAGAAATTTCAGATATGCAACACTTAAGTTTCTAGTGCAGCTGTACAGTACCATAAGCTGAAGAGCATGTTCAAGAAACTGCAGCACATTCTTGACTCCTTTTGCCTAAATTTTCACTGGAACAGTAGTTTGTGAGCTCTAAAAATACGTATGATAACAGCTAAGCAATATACTCACTGTAATTACTGATGTCTTAAAAGGCTTTGGAGGGGTTGCTTATTGCTTTTCTTCCTTTAAGATAAATAATTGTGCTAAAGTGTCATTGTAAGCCAGAACCACAAATTATTAAAAGGAAATAGGAAGTTACATACCCCATCCCCTAGTATTAAAACTTCTTTGTTCCTTAAGAACGAGTTTAATATTTAGCCTTCTAGAAAAACTGGAGCTATGTCACTTTGTGTCACACACTTTAAGCGATACTAATGAAAATGCCCTCAGTCCCCATAATCCTCTGTGGCTGATTAGGTACAGTAGAAGTAGTTTCATTAATTTGAAGGCCATTAGCTTGAGCTCTCATATTGACCTGAAAGTAATGTTTTATTCATATTGTAATGTTGTAATCAAAACACCAGAAATAATTGAAAGGACAAGCTTCAAAACTTAGACCTTTGATTTATGAAGCTGGATACCCGGTTAATTATTGCATGATGGAAAAAGGGGAGTAGGGAGCCAGCAGTCCTGATATATTACTATTGCCATGTCCCTGTGAAAAGCTGATGGGTAATCAAATACATATCAATAAGTATGTCTTCACTTGCACAAACATTCCAATTATTTCCACAGGTCATAGTTAAAAACCTTCCTCCTAAATTAAAACAAACAAACAAACAAAAAATGGACATTAGTTTAAATTCAGGCTCCATTAGACTTTGGGGGCAAAAGTACAAAGTTCAGTAGTTTCAGCTAAGATTCATCAGCAGTCAGTGAACAGCTACCCATAGCTATTCAAATGAAAGACAAGATGCCTGGATCTACTAAGGGAACAAAGAAGGTATTTTTCAAATAAAAGATGACAAAAAGCTATGCCTGATGTTAGAAACTAGGTTTCTAGTTTTTCTAAATATAAGTAGGAACTCATTGTAGTCAACAGTGAGTTCTTCAGTCAACCTTTCAAACAATCAGTCCCCTGAATTTTTATTAGCTGTTGTTTGAGTGGTGTTCAAGGTTTGATACCTTTTGAGTGTAATGAAATGATTCAACCTGAAGTGCATAGGCACATACATATGAATGGTGACATTCTCATAAAAAAAAGTTGTTAAAAATCTGTCATCATCCAACAAGGAGATAGTGATATTAAGAAATATTGAAGACTAGTGAATAGAAAGTCTGCTGATCCATGCTTATCTCTCCCAGCAGAAGTGTATCTCTCTCTCTCTTTATATGCAGCAATCAAAGAAATGTAGTGAAATTCCCAGACAAAGATTTACACACTCTGTAATCAACATGGGCATCCCACACCATCCCTGTAGAATGATTTAGTCATAACTGTTCCTTTATGAACCTCGTTGCCAGTAGTCACTGTGGATTCCATCTTGCTTGGGCCTTGACAAGTCTCGTGACTTGTTGAAGTGAGGTATAGCCTGCAACCCTCCCTGAAGGCAGCTATGCCCGTAGAAAGAATCACGAACAATATTTTTGGTAGATATTCATGGATGTTTTATTTCTCTGACTGCATGGCAGCCAGGTGAGACACAGACCAGCCACATGGCTACCAGGCCAGGCACGAACTGAACTCCAAAGACCCAGGAATCATGGCACAACCACAGTTTTCGGGGCGGGGAAAACACCTATAACCAATAAGGAACAGGATAACATCAGGTAGCCTGGAAACCCCATAGACCATGCCTCAAATCCCAGGGCCCATCCCCCAGTGGGGGCGCCTCCACATCTCACTCTTTTGTTTTAATTACGAAGGTTTCTCTCAAGGGTTAAAGCACGCCATTTGAAACAATTGCATAGACACACAACAACGAAAACCATTTCAAAAGAATGCAAGCCACCCCTTTGAGTCCCCAGCGTCCAAAAAGAATTCAGGAGAGAGATGGAGGCCTTCGGAGCACACTTGGTGAAGAAACTGAGGCAGGACAGGGTCTCTTTCATCTACACCTCTTGGAACTTTAAAACCAAGATAGTTACTTTTTCCCCTCCCCCTTTTTCATGCCCCCATAGGCAGCGGGCAATTTTGGGGAAAGGGATTGGGAAAAACAAGGTTTTTTGAGGGAAATCATGGCTGGAAAAATGGATTAGGGATTTGTGGGGACAGAAACTGGGGATAATAGGATGTAGGGTAAAAGGCAAAGTTTGGATGGAGGTAGGGAGGGTACTGGCATGGATATTGTTTGGAATAATTGCGATCTGGAGAATATAGACTGCCTTTTACAGCAGCTCCAAGAGGTCCTGTGACATTCATCGCCTGTAGACCGTTCTTCCCTTGAATTATGTTAAAAACCAGTTTCTCCATCTCCTAAACTAGGGATTAATTTTTTGGGGTTGTTCTTTTCAGTGGCAGTTTTATGGACGAATATGTCTTTTCCATTATCACATCTAATCATAAAACCGTAATTTTGTTTCACATTATACCATTTGACAATTCCCAAAACTTTTGTTGCAAGGACTTTTCCTCTCGTGGGTCTCTGTTTATGCTGCTGGTTTCGCGCAGCTGCTGCTCTGCTGCTGGTCCCTTCTGCGCTCCTGCTTTCACTTTGTCCCTTGCTCGCCGCTCCCATGTCGGGGTGGCCGGAGCTGCTGGGGACTGCACACCCCTGTCGAGATTTTTGGTCTCCCCGGAGCCACGGGGACTGGGCCAGGCCCCACCGCTCCTCTCCATGCACACCGCTGCCACCCTCGTTGTCATGGTAATGGCTGTTTCTAGCCTTCGGAGCTGCCGCCGCGCCTCCCCACTGCTCGACTCCAGCTGTGCTGCCGCTGCCTGCACTGCCAGGGTTGGTCAGGCCGCTCCGTCGCACTGGCACCACCACACCCGCTCTGTGGCTGCTCCGCACCTGCTGCCATGAGCCACCTTTGTCCACCCCGGCTCCGCGGCCGCCCTTTCCCAGCTGCACCACGCCGCCAGCTCTGCGCCTGCTGCTCCGAGCCAGCTTTGCGTGCACCGCTGCCCACAGCTCCGGCAACGCTGCCGGGGCGCAGGCCAGGTGCCTCTGCCGTAGCCACTGCCAAGACCACAGTTCGGGTCAGCCTGCCCGCTCGCAGAAACAGCCTCGCTGCCTCTCTCAGCGCGCTCGGGGCATGGGGTCGCGGCCATGAGGTGGGAGCAGCGCCCACAGTGGGACGCGCACCACCAGAGTTTGAGTGTGTTCAAGTTGGCCACGTGGTTGTGGTCACAGTCAATGTCCTCCTCTAGGGGAGGGGGTCGGCTGTCCCCGCAGGAACACAGCAGATATTGCTCAAAAGCTTCCATAATCAGATAATATTCACGGAAATATTCTTCCAGTGGCATAAGCTTCGATTGAAACATTAACAGAGTCAAAACATCTTCCCAAAAATTTCTCGTGAAGATTAAGTCCCAAGAAACATGGAAAAAGTTTTTAAACAACCATAGCAGGAAATGTTTTAGTTCCTTTTTAGCCTGAATTAAACTAAAATTTGCAAATTGCTGCTCAAGGGGTTTTTCCAGTTCAAAATAGATGTCCTTTTGAGGCTCAGAAAGCCACGATTCTTTCCACGAATTTTCCATGGTCCAAGATAGAGCAGCCAAACCAGGTGAGCAAGGAGAAAGACCCAGGGAATTCTTACTCACTGATTCTTTGTGGATCTTCTCAGAATTTTCGCTGCTCGTCTCAAGCTGTCTTCAGAGGTCTAGGGATCGTCAAAATGTCTGCAGTTTCTCTACCATCTGTTGAAGTGAGGTATAGCCTGCAACCCTCCCTGAAGGCAGCTATGCCCGTAGAAAGAATCACGAACAATATTTTTGGTAGATATTCATGGATGTTTTATTTCTCTGACTGCATGGCAGCCAGGCGAGACACAGACCGGCCACATGGCAGCCAGGCCAGGCACGAACTGAACTCCAAAGACCCAGGAATCATGGCACAACCACAGTTTTCGGGGCGGGGAAAACACCTATAACCAATAAGGAACAGGATAACATCAGGGAGCCTGGAAACCCCGTAGACCATGCCTCAAATCCCAGGGCCCATCCCCCAGGGGGGCACCTCCACAGTGACTTGTGATAACAATGTGATAATATATTATCTTTAGATGAGCTTTTTCATATTTTAAATCAACTTAGATAAGTGAGCATCAATGAAACTTACAGAGCACATTCAAAATGTGTGAAACACTTCTCATGTTTTACCGTCATTCAACTTTTCCATGCCATCAGACTACAACTGCTTCAAATACTGAAGCACCGACTACAATCAGCAGAGATTCAAATAATATATGGTGTTAGTATCAGCACTCTTCCATTTCTGCACCAAAGTCCTTTTGCTAAAAAATAATATTAAACCCAAATTTTGCTCTTAGAGCTACAGCACCAAGAACCATTAATTGTCCTCTTAATGGACATCATGGTCTTCCCTTTATTTCTGTTGCTATACTTGCACTTATCCCAGTATGGATCACATATTCTTCTACATTGCTGGTTCCTTTTCCTTCCTTCCCAGTATATTCTGGTCTTCCTAATATTTCATTGCAGGCATTAACCTGCTTCTTTAAAGGTTAGGTAATAAGAGACAGCAAAGAGGAATGCAAGCAAAACCAATATAATCAATATATGTAGAAGTCCTTACTATTCCTCTTACAGCAAAACAACTGCTTTTTATGTAAACTGACATATTTATCAAGTTGTAGTAGGAGATACAAGGTCAGGTTCACAACTATGAAAATGCTGATGTGAATTAATGTGTCTGGGAAGACACAATAAAGAGGCTTTTACACCTGCTAGGTTCAGCAGAAAGGAGGGAATAATTTTTATTATTGACATATCTTACATTTTTATACCCGTCCCAACTCCACAAGGGATTGGAGGACATGTTACTTCCTTCTCAATTCCACTGGAGAAGAAAGGTGCTCATTAAAGTGGTCATATTACAAAAGGAATGAAAAACAGAAAATACCGTTAAGTAAACATTGGCTATTATTTACATGAAACTGTGTGAAAGAATCTGACTCCAAGGTTAAAAACAGAAGGCTTAGCAAAAACCAGGGCAACAAATTAACTTACCAGTATAAGAAAAACCATACAAACTGAATATGGTTTAAGATTACCAGAGCAAATCTTACTTCAGCACACAACTAGAGTACATATCAGAAAGAGGTGAAGGTACAACACTATAACCCCTATATTTTCCTACTTCACAGGGATCCCTGCAAACAATGTATGAGATAGAACATTTCATTGACTACTTACTAGGACTGTGATGTTTTAATCCCCATAAACCAGGATTAGGAAAGGACCAAAGGTACTTTAAAGACACCTGTCATTATCTCACGCTCATCCTGAGTTAAACACAGTGAAAGACTAGGGATTTGTGGGCAGTTTGCCAGTTTAGTTTGACCTTTAGGTTTTAACAGCATAAGGTTATATTAGAAGAATGCTATTCAAAGCATCATTCTCTCTGGAATTCAGCTAAGGGCTATAATAAAAGAATAAAGGAATTTCCATATTCTGGAATACCAAAGAGAACCATTATTATTTTTGAGATTATAAAACCTGTCACAAATGACAGATTTCCACAGGGACACAACTGCACTCCATGTCCTCAATCGTATGCTGCAGGAGGTGCCTTTTTTTTTTCCCCATAGCAAAAGGTAGTTTCTCCTGGGTCACATTCCCAAAATGATGCTAAATTATCTATCATCCCTCCCCATGTTTCACTATTTCTAAACATAGAAGCCATAAGGATATTTCAAGTGAAGGTTTTCATTAAAACATACTATCTAGGAGCCTAGTCATATTTTTACAGTGTTCCATCCAATTAACTCTTCATTCTAATTGAACCTTTGCGTGCCACTATCTAATGAGCATGTAAAATTATTCTTGTAATTGTTTTTATTACTAAGGCCTGAATAATAACTGCACTGGAACCCAGTAATTCCAGTATTTTTATGTAGTCTAGATATTAATTTAAACTTTGATTTTTATGTATGGACATGCACAGATTCTAAATACAAAATTTAAATCTTATCTTTCTATGCAGGAAACACAGTAACATATTAACTGATGCTTGCAACCTACTTACATAGATTTATGATAAAACCATTCTGCTATCATAGCAATTGCTAGCTGGCTAAGTTTCATCAATTGCTTTCAAAATTTCAACAGCCAGTACTACATTTTAAAGAACATACTAGCAATGTCTAAACACCAGATAAGCATTTGTAGGGTAGGAAAATCCAGTTCACACACTAAGATTTAATTCTGGTATCAAGTCACTAACAGAAGACTAGGTTCCAAGATACAAGATGATTGGTATGATTTACATGGACTATGGGAATTGAAAACCCTTCAGCCATTCCTTCCTCTTGCTACCTCTCTTCCATGGTATTCCCCTCCCAGCAGCTGTGCAGGGCCCACCTGTAAGCAGCTCTTAAAATGCGTATTACTGTATTTCATGCAGTTTAACTGAAAATATCTTCATTGGATTCAATTCATTTTTTATTTGTGGAGAACAAGAGCAGACCAATAAGATGTTGGTTCAGTATACAAGTTCAATTATACCAGTAAATTTTACAGAAAAGAGCATAGAACTAATCCAGTGATTTGGGGAGAGGAGTAAGGAAGAAGAAAAAAAATGTGGGTGTGTCTTCCAGTGTCTCCAACACAACCTACTCTCCCAGATACGGTCAGTCTGAATGTGCTATGTATAGCATAGAGACTCTCATATCAGATTCCCAAACAGGAGTCCTGCCCTTGATTTAAACACCTACAGGAATAATGCATTTGATAGATTTTTGATACATTGCTGGCACACATGCCTGCAAAAGCACAAAATCACTTGACAGCAGGTATTGAGCCCTCTGTATGAAAAATATTTTTAGGGACTTCACCACACATTATTGTTCTTGTAGCATCCATGTAACTCATTGCTCATTTTGAAATTCAGTCACAGAACAGAGAGACCAAAAATAAACGTAGATTTCTATAAGCAATTTGAATACACTAAATATTGGTGTAGTGGGTTTACCCTACAAGAAAATAAAATATTCCCTCTTACTTTTAATGCCATTTTGATCTTTATGTCTCCATTCCCCTATCTGCCAAACAAAGTAGAGGTCATAACTCCTGTCACTTGTTTTCTTAAACTAAAACAATAAAACACCCCCACCCATTAGTGAGGAGGATCAGAGGTAGAGTTTTCCAGGGAACATTATAATTCACATTTTCAGGCTACTTAAGTTTGCAAGTCAAATAATCTGTTGAATTTAGTTTAGGTTTATTTAAACTATCTGGAAGAATCCTCTCAGATTTTGGTTTGCAGCTTTTTAGTATTTGATTTACACAATTTTCCACAGAAGATGAACGACAAAAAGGAGTCAACAATTTTTTCTATCAACTCAAATGCAGCATCAAAAAAGAGCTCAGTTTCACACACACATTTGCCAAAATTAGCCCTATTTTCTTTAAATTTGCATTTGTGTTGTGACATGTTAAAAGCAGACTCAAATTCTGCAGCTAGAGTCTGCTCCTTTTCTCAGCAAATCTCTTCAGGTGAAAAAGTGGGAGATGGTTGGAAGGAAGCCTGGTTCTTTTAATCTTATCTAAGCAGTCCTGGAAGGAGTTGCAGCTGAAGATAAGGGATGTCAAGTCACATGCCTTTTCTCCCTCAGAGTTTGTATTGTATATGGGGAATGACCCCATTTCTGTAACACCAATTTTAAGCTACTGCAATTCCAGCACATCTTTACAGGAGATGTTCCTGATATGCACAAATATGAAGAGAACCAGGCATAGTCATAACATTCAACTGTGACAGTAAAATTAAGGCTACCATCTACTGCCACTACAATGCCATGTAAAAAAAAAAAAAAAAAAAAGCCATGCTTTTTCTTTGAAGTGATCTTTACTTGGGCTGCCCCTGGTTTAAAGGGTTTAAGGGGAGGAGGTGAAATTTTTCCTCATCTCTGAGGTGACATATAACAGACCTGGGAAACAGGCATCAGCGGTGATGGTCTACTCAGGAAGGGCTATGACATGAATGACTTCTAAAATGCAAATAAAATAGTAATGCATTCAGTACATTTAATGTCTCATTCTTTGACAAAGGACTTCTTCCTTCTTGACTTTATCTTCTCCTTGATAGTAACCATTACCAACAGGGCTGAGACAGACCAAATACTTGACACAGTAAAGACCGTAGCAAAGAAACACAATACTCAAAAAATGCTACTTCAAAATCCTTGCAAACTGCAAATTCCTCCCGCTTGCATTTGACAGAGTAACTCTGAACCATGCACAGCATGCTTCATAATATACAAAAATCAGAACCAGGAGCAAGCACTTACACTTCAGGCAACATCACTTTTTTTCCTCCAAAATTATTTTGAAGTCCTTCAACTAGAACTCCATATATTTAGAGTGGGGTAAGAAGTTCACCTCCAGGTTAGAGTTCTCAAGAGATTCTCAAGCCAAGGAGGCAGAAAGGTCTAAGATCCACTGTTTTGCACCACAGCACAAGTAACAAGCAGGTTGTTTGTGTAAGTGGTTGCTGCTTTGTCTCGGTCAGGCTCCACGAGCATGCAGAAAAGAAAAAGTACTGCTGTTTGCTAACCTTACTGAATCATCCATCATCTCCCATTTCCCAGTTAAGGCTTAGAACCATCATCCCAAGACTCAACAACAGGTATGTGGTAGTTGTTTTTATATAACTCATGGAAGTGAGATTTGAACCATATTTTGAGCAGTTCTGTCCCACAGTGCTCCCAGTATCTCTAATGTCTACAAACCACTGTGAAACAACTAAAGACACTCCACCAAAAAAAGTCACTAATATGTAAAATAAATGTCTTCACCTGACATGTCCACATAAAAAACTGCCTAGAACAAAAAAAAAAAAAAAAGCATTGAAGATGCTTCCAGATCCTGCTCACAGGCAATAGGTCTTTCAATGTTTTCATATTCAGCTAGCAGGTATTTCAAGTTCTCAGCTCAACATACTGTCTGAAGAATATAAGAAATACAAAATCAGGAAGTTTCTTAACTTTAACCAGAAAGAATATTCCTTCCCAGTTATGACACCTTCATCAGCACTACCACCTCATTCTTAAAAAGCAATTTTCTCAGGGAAAAAAAGATTTCCTGAAAATGTGAGCAATAAATGTAGTTAATTAAAGAAGTGGAGAAGGAGGAGTTAGGCTACCTTTAGATCCAGAAAAAGAACAGATGAGCTTGTAGTTTGCTCACTTTGGAAAGCTTCTTAAATGAATTCTGTTTAACTAGTATTACATTTTTACACATTTCTTTGAATTTGATTATTCTTTTTCTGAAGGTCTTCGTACTCTGAGATGATCCAAAACAGAATTCATTTTAACCATGAAAACATTACAGAATATTAATAGTCACTAACAGAGTGTAGAAAAACTAATTTACTACTACTTGATGTTCTCTAAGTAATGTTTCTATCACCCAGTCAGGTGAAGATATGGTTAACATAATGAAATGCAATATAGCCTTAGACATTTACTGTGATGCAGTACCCAAAGCTCAGTGAAAAATACCTTTGTGAAGAGAGTGTAGAAATCTATTGTTCAAAAATCCACTTTATTTTCCACAGTACAGAAAAACTGCAGATTCTCAAGAGGTTTTCAGAAAAGGTCTGTCACATGACAATAACTCTAAAACAGTCTAAGTTCTTATAAAAAGAAGTACATGCAAAGGGCACCCATATACTAGGCAGACAAGGATACCTAACAAACTCTGTCTCTCTCAGTCATTCCAATAGGCGAGACAATTCATACCAGATATCTTTTCCATTTCCCCTTTTTCTCTACTTCAAGGACACCTCTGGTAGTCCATACCACATTACAGCCCAGGCAGGAGGATAAATCAGCTATTCCCATCCTGACATTTCTGATCCATAGTGATGCACAATGCCCAAATAGACCATTCAAAAGAAAAAGAAAACTAGGAAAACACCTACCATATTACATGCTTTGGTCTCTTTTTGAACCAAAGTGGCTACAGTGATAGCACTGTTACTCCCACATGACATCAGTTTCCCGAGGTTTTAACAAAAGCTGCTAGCTGTAGTACTGATATTAATAGCCTTGCTCTATCAGTCACCTCTCAGAAAAACTCTGCAGTCAGCAATGACCACACAACCTTCATACTTGAGTCAAGGCTGACACCCCATGGACATACTTTGTAACTGCTTTTTTTTTCCAACCTGATTTTCTAGGAACTGAGATTCCACACTGAGATTCTACTCCAGACCTCTGCAGGAGCCTTCCGAAAACATTTGAAAAGATTCAATTGTTCAATAACATACGTAAGACAAAAATAAATCAGCTGAAAACTCACATTATGTATAAAATTACTTGTTTTCTTAAAAGTCTCTAACAACTCAGATGTTTTGTAGCACTACACACAAGCATTTAACAAATTAGGAATCCTGCAAGCTTTAAAAAATTTAGAGAATCTAGTCCCACCTCTCTAATCATTACAGTTAATGGATGATAATACCAGAAGCAGAGTAGAAAGATGCTTTTATGTTAAAGCTCTGTGGTAGGTAAACTACTTCAGAAATGGACATCTATTTTCTGTATTTCCACATAATCCTTTTTATGAGGATTACAAACTGTAAGTATGGTATTAGATTCAAGTATTTGTGGTTGTTTAGAAACTGCAGTATTAATACACACTTCTAGACATTGACTTTCAATCTAGCACCAAGGGAAGTAATTTTTTGTGGAAGTAGAATACAGAATACATGTAAAACGACTCCCATACATTTTAAAAATAACACAATGTCTCTTGCTTCCTTTATTTGAAAAGCATCCATACTACCACAAACAATTGGAGGAGTATCATTAAATTTAACTGAGAGATAGGTAAGTCAGGCACATGTTGGTGAAATACTGCAAACCAGAAAATTTTACATTATTCTTCCTCAAAGACATCAGCTATTATGATTTTGTCCATGTATGGCTCCTGAAGGAACCAGTATTTGTCTTCACTACAAAAATATGTTATACTGCACTGAATGTGTCATACCGTTGTTGTGAATACTTAAGCATTTAAAAACAGAGCCTCCTTCCCGCAGCTTCACGCTGTAGACTGTATCCCCTCACTCCTGCAGAGTATTTTATGGCTATCTCAAATGCTTAAGCAGTTTTGTAAGCCAACTTCAGCAGGAACCAGGTCTGTACTTCAGAAAACCACTAGCCATTACGTCCTTCACCTTATTTATTGTCTCCAGTCCTGGGGAAATAGTCCTCTCAGGTTAAATGGACTTCAGCCTTCCGAATTCAGGAGGCCTTTACAGTAGCTGCCAATAAGAGCCAAGCCGGTTGCCCTGGGAAGAGGAGTTGCAGCAGTTTCAGCTCTGTGCACGAGCTTAGTGGCAACTGGCAATCAAACGTAGCCTTTGAAAAGCCGCAGCCGCCGGCCCCCGCCACGGAGCCGGCGACGCAAGGCCGGCACAGGCCGCGCGTCCCGGCAGCACGGACCGACAGGGCGAGTCCCCGCCTCGGGCCCGCCTACTCGCTTCGCTTGGGAGGTCTCCCGCAATTCGGCTTCCACCAAGCGTCATTTTATCACCCACGTATCTTAAAGCGCCTTCTTAACCACCTTCTGTAGTGCCTCTACTTAAGTCCTGCAACAGTCAGATACAAAATCTGGTACTAAGCTTAAAGACTTTTTTTTTAAGGCAAAAAAGCAAAATTCAGCAGGCTTGGTGCTCCACGTATTTAAGAATAAAGACAATTAAACACTGCCTACTGCCATCAGTTGTATCTGTGCAATGATATTCAATAATAATTGCATACCTTTAAGCTCTTAACTCACCAAGCCATACTACAGACTCCTGCAGCTAATGTATGCCTACACATAAAAACGTATCTATGGACTGTGCTACAGGAACACCAAAAAATTAATAGATAAGAGTTTCTCCTAACATGACCCCACAAAAATGCTGTTTACATTCTACAAGTTTTCATTTAGACATCATAGAATAGTTTGCACTGGAAGGGACCTTTAAAAATCACCTAGTCCAACTCCCCTGCAATGCACAGGGACATCTTCAACCAGATCAGGTTGCTCAAAGCTCCATCCAACCTGACCTCAAATGTTTCCAGTGATGATACATCTACCACCTCTCTGAACAACCTGTTCCAGGGTTTTATCATCCTCATTGTAAAGAACATCTTCCTTATATCTAAACTACCCTCTTTTAGTCTAAAACTATTACCCCTTGTCCTATTCCAATAGGCCCTGCTAAAAAGTCTGTGCCCATCTTTCTCATAGGCCCTCTTCAAGTACTGAAAGGCCGTCATGAGGTCTCCCTTGAGCCTGCTCTTCTCCAGGCTGAACAACCTCCACTCTCTCAGCCTTTAAACATATGCTCATACATACGTTTTTTAAAACCTCTGAGTGAGGTAGAGTTTTACTAGTTTATGAGCACGAAGATCTGCCCCGGCTTCATCAGCACAGCATTTAACTACAAGCAAATGCTCTGTGATAGGGCTGATGTTTCACTAAGGGCTCACTGAGGCGTTTGTGAAGAGCTACAGATACCCACTGACATGATACAGATACCCATGCCTACCAGCATTCATGCCAAGCTGTATAAAATGGCACCAATTCTGTCAGGAGCAGCTTTGACCAACTGCATCCCCAGGGCAGGGGGAACAGGGAGTCCCAAATGCGACAGCAGAGCTGGGCCTCTCCTCCCACTGCCGACAGCAAGGGAGACAGGCTGGGAGCAGCCCCTAGCCCAGGATATCAGGCACCATTAAGGGACAGAACAGTATGGGACACCAGCACACCCGGATAGGGCTGTGGTAGAGCCAGTGACCCACCTGCCCTTGCACCACTATGGGCAAGGCTGATGGCCTCAGGCTGAGCTGAAATAGAGCCGTCAGGTGCCAGGGGTATGGGTGGGGTGTCAGCCGAGGCTGGTCAGGATCATTAAAGGCTCTGAGAGCTAGTTAACAAGCACAATTATTGCTCTGAGATCAGAAGCTCATGCATATTACAAACAGTTTAAAAGTAGGTCAAAAGATCAAATTCTAACATTCATGCAAGTTTAGAGTTTTATTGACAACAGGGGTTGTAAGAGAAATGTGTACCTCTTTACAACACTGTAAGTAACCACCTCTCTGAAAAACAGAATCTATTCCCAGCTAGAAAAGGATCACAACTTTAGAACTGTATAGAACACGACTTTTTCTACCAAATCTGTCATATTCTAAATATGGCGTACTACATACAGCAACATGCTTTAACTAGCTGATTATATTTCCAGCAGAGTTATTCCCCTTAAAATTATTAGAAAAGATCCTCTCAAAATGTGCTAGGTAAGACTAATGCATCTGCTATTTATTGCACCTTCCTTAAAAATATATGTGCTTCCACTCCTTAAAAATGTAATTACTGTATTTTAAAAAGAGGTTTGTATTGCTAATTACAGTAATCAACATGAAAATCAGGCAGGTGGAAAAAAATAATTATGTAAAGTGTACTGTACAATAAGAAGCAACTGACGTGTAACAGGAAATTCAAAATAATTACTTGTCAAATACATTTTCATTGTCACCAGTGTAACAAATCAAATTAAATCTTTAAGAAATAATTAATTTTTAAAGTATTCTTGATCTAGTTAAATGTCCAATACTATCAAATGTTAAGTCAAATATTTAGTATGTTAAAACTCTTTCTGTACAATTTTATTATCATGCTTTTATTCTCTTGTTAGGCTAAATGCCACAAATACTTTTGAAAATAACTTACCTATGTATAGATATGTTTACATACCTAGGCTGTAAGATGGAAAATAAAAAAAAAAACCTCTTGGTGAGAGAAACTGAAAATGAAAAGAGAAGTATTAGAATAAAAGTAGAAATAAGCAAATAGCTTAAAAATAAAACAAAAGCTTTGATATTGTTCGATATTGCATGCAGATTATGAGTATTTACTTACCACCAAAATGCTCAGAGTGAGTTTTCGGCTGTATTGTCTCAAGATAAAATAGGAAAGTACTGTTCCCAGCCTCCTCCCTTTTATGCCTTGTTAGAGTTTTTTTCTTGCCGCACCTCCTGAAAAACATTGCAGAAGAGTAGTATTAAAAAAGAGGGAAATGGAAAGCCAAGTTCATACCAGCTGCAAAAGAAAAAGACATGTTTACTACTCCAGTCTCAAAGAATTATCAAAATCTGTTGGGAGCTATATAAGGAGTAAGTCTTTGCAATCAAAGCCTTTGCTTACAGCATTTTCTGTGACTGTGGGTTTAGATGAAAACAGTTCATTTGCTTTGATCAGGTCTTTCAGACTACATGCTCAAGATTTGTACCAAAAAGCAAAGACAAAATTCTGATTTTGCTGGACTCAATAGTTCTGCAACTACCTTTGTGTACACCAAGATTCTGTTATTGCTTTTTATAAGGCTGTTCCATTAAACAATCATTTTTCATACAGAACAATCAGGCAGAACATAAGTCCATGTTAAAAAAAATTTAAACTGTACCCTCAAAAGTAGACAAACAGAAGTCAATTTGTCAAGACTGCTTAACCATACTTAACTGACTGCTCAGTTGAATCTCAGGCTGTCAAATTCATTAGAACACATTTTGCAGTCAAAAGGTGAAACACAGGTTTTTATTTTACCTTTCTTGAGAGACAATCCTCAGTAAAGTTCTGATTTTTTAGAATTTTCTTGTTCAATTACTTTAATTATTTGAACTTTTGAACTGTTTTTCCCAAAATTCACATATGTGATACAACTTACGGGACTGTGAACCACATTCTTTATAACATTGCTTTTTAATATCAGGATTCAAAATACTGTAAATGGTGTGCTTTCATTATTTTACAAGTTCAGATCAGGTAGGTTTTTGTTTCTTCTGGGCTCTTTGGTCATGTACTGACATGTACTGTATAATGAAATAAATACTCTTGAAATACCATTACACCATGATGCAGCCAGGTTAAATGGTCAAGATTATCTTGAGGCCATAAAACACCAGAAGAAGATTGTGTGAAATGTGCGTATTTTTAACAGTTCACAGCAGACTTGATATGTGAATTATTCACACTGAGGTGATAAAAAATGCAAACATATTTCAGGAGCATCCTGTCAAACTCTTTGGGACCAAAAAAATTACCATCAGAGCAGAGGAAAAATGAAGGCATGGTCTGTCTGCTTCTTGCTGCTCCCACAAACTGGCTTCCCTGGTGGTTCACTATTCCTTTAGCATATAGAAATATTCAGATGGTATTTTGCTAGTTATGCTGCCTGATGATTACTCCACATCCAGTGATGTTGCAGGCTTGTAGGACAGCTGAATGGCTAGTCAAGACTCTATCACATTCTAGCACCATGATATCATGCTAGAAGACATTAGTTACTCCATCTTAAGAGAAATTACTCAAAGCTTCTCAATTAGGTATTGAAATTTGTTAAACAGTGGATGAAGGGGTCACAGTTGAGCCAGACCAGGCACAAGAGTCTGTGTAAAGGACGCTCCCATACCCAGAAGGGAGGGACAGACAAAGGAGAGAGGTTTGGGAAAGAAGTTTGGAACTGTCAGGCTTGCTGCTACTTCTGCCCATTAGGAAGCAACAGTGAGGGCTGTTGCTGACACAAAAGGTCACGCCACACCACAGCAAGTGGCATCTAAGCCCCAGTTATTCATTCAGTGTCCCTTCAAAGTGCCATTGCAACCTCGCCTCATGTAGCTCTGAAGTTGTCACCACCTATGCAATAGTAATGTCACCAACAAAGGGGTATAAATATCACTTATTTTTCCTTTCCTAAAAGCGCTTAAACACACTCACCTGCAAAAAGATCTTGCAGGTCTTTCTTCATGATGCCTTTCCTCAGGGTTCTAAAATGATATGGAATTCCCTTTGATTGAGTAGAACCTATTTAGATGTGGCTTTTAAATAGGTCTCATATACCCCTTCATTCTTTGGAAAAAAGTATTAGACCTCATTTCAAAGATTTGAAACACTGAGATCAGACAGCTGAGAACTCTTGGATTTCAAACAGTGATGGAAAAAATCCAAAGATCTGAATATGCAGCTATATCTGTGATCTCAGCTTCAGTTGGTGCAATCATAAAATAGCCTTATATTCACGTCAGTCTTTGACTTCTGTGAAGATTATCAGTCTTAGTGCTGGAAGCATATATGAGGCAGGATAGCTGGGTCCAACTAAGTCAACTAAGTACAGAAGTCTGTAGTGTCATCTCCCAGAGATGTAAAAGATACTTAAATATGTTTAAATATTAGTGGAATGGAGATGCAATTAACTGTGTGCTGACACATCCTAAGTCTAGATTCCTTAAGAAAAAATACAATACTTTTTTTTTACTCCTCGACAAAAAATTAAATGTCAGCAGTAAATTTATAACACTTAAATGACAGCATGAATGTTCCTAGGCATAGGTTTTAAGGCATTTATTTTATTTTAAAAATACATACAATATAATGCCATTAAAATATTAAATTAGCACTTAGTAAAGTTTTTGGTAAATGAGGCAAGAAGTGCTGTTAATTTTTATTTTTAAGAGTTATCTCAGATGTATCAGGGCATACATATTTTACATTGGTATCATTCAGGTTTTGATAAGCTGTCACTATAACAATAGTGCAGGTATTGACAATATCACAAGTTCAGAAGACTGCAAGTCTAGAAGTGTACTGTGTTATGTCACATACCTGGAATTCTGGACAGAGTAATACCATGCATCCCACACAAACAGGTATAAAAATTTGGAGGCCTCACTAAGCTTTTAAAGTTGCACCTGGCCAAGAAAAAAAAGAAAAAAGTTTGTCCTGAAGGTAAACGTCATTCATCAATAAAAGGAAATAGCCTGCAGCCAGGAACTTGCTACTAAACATGCAAGCAGAATGGTTACTTAATTAGAAAATATTTGCCAGCTATGTTTTAAGGTAGGAATTAGCAGTGAAAATGAAAGAATGATAATGTTTTGTTTATGGGAGGCATACAATCCCAACCATAAAGAACATGCTTTTTCTTGCTAAAATTAGATTTTTTTTTTCTCAGTAAGATTTAGGGGCTATGGGAGATTTATTATACCTATTTCAGTTAAACACCATATAATTTGTGTTCCTAAATGCCAAGATATTGCCTTTTCATTCCTTGCCTTAATCAAAATCTGAATATGACAGTCTAAGCACAGAAAAAACAAAGTGGCTGAAGAGAAATAAACATCAGTTCTTTCCAGCCCTGAAAGAAGATTCTTTCTTAGCTGTAGCTCTGGCACAAATAGCTCTAGTTGAGTTAGTTTCAGCTTAGGTATGGATAAGCAGCCATACAATACATAGAGTTGCATTCAGCCATCCTAGTTCACCGATTTTGGACAAATTACTGGCAAATATGGAAAATAGAAAACAGGGTTAGAACCATAGCAAATGGCTGCAGCAACCAGCTGCACTGTCCTACCAGTCTCTCCCACCTATCTAAATTGGAGCCAAACCTGCATCCTTTCCCCACAATCTCCTCAGCTGCCTTGGCTGTGCCTGTGATAAGTGGGCTGAGCTGGGACACTGAAGATGGAAAGGAGGATAGCAGCTAGCATTAGGTCCTCTTTGTGTGCCTGTCGGTGGAAAATGATGAGTCCACAGGAAAAGAAAAAAAGGTATTTCTGTGAAAAAGAGCTACCTGTTTAATACGTTAATTTGGAATGCAAAGTTTTCTGAGGATAGTTGAAGAATTAGGTGACAAGCTGCAATCGCTGGTAAAGAGAGAGCCTTCAGGATCCTTAGCCACCCACCTTAGATTTTGAAGGCATCATACTGTGTGTCAGTCATTGTTCTCTATTATAGTTTTTGAAAGGATATATGTGACAGATAAACCTGCAGAAACTGAAACTGGCTTTCAGACTGGCCTGCCTTTTTTGACCACCTCACGCTGGACAGTTTCACCAGGAACTGAAACTTCAGATTATAAATCCATGGGACAATAAATACCTTTCTAGTTCAGCAGTTAACAGTAATCCCTCAATATGAGGAGATTCTTTTAGGTTTGAAAGGAATCCTACAGACGTCAACTGCTAAGATGATGTTGACAACATGATGCCCAGTACAAAAAGCTTCCTTGTCAAGCATGAGGGATGTGCAAAAGTATGAATGTAAAGCAGGTGTGGTAGTGATGGGAAAAGAGAGTGAACACAGCTGGGCTGGTGTGTAGGGAAGTGTGTTGGGGTAAGAACAGCCCTCTTCCATACATGTCCAAGTTACGGATGAGGATTTTCCTGTGTAAGCGGCTGGGGGTGGGGGCTAAACCCAGAATGCATATGCATAGCCTTGGGGGAAGGAGAGGAGTGGCTGGGTGCGGAGAAGGGGGAGCCAGGATTGCTGTTCTTTGCCTTTCTCCTTTCTGCTGGCCCCTCCTGACATATGACACCGATTCTTACAGGAGCTTGCGGCCTGACTTCTCCCTCCTTTCCTCACAGAGCATCCATCACAGGGAGGGCAACGCAGCTGCCAGGGGGCCCAGAGCAGCATCCTGCATCTCTGCACAGCCTTTTGCTTAGGAGCATTGAGGTAAGGACCCCCTGCTCTCTCTGTGTCTGTGGGCACAGGAATTCCCACCCTAAACTATCAGGAGCCACGAAACCCTGCAGACAAGGCTGTGTTAGGGAATTTTGTGAGCCAGATGATTTATGCTCAGTCCCGGGGGGTTCACTCTTGCCACCAAACTCTCCTTTCGGTATGTACTGTAGCTACCTGGGGAGAATTTGCAGGGAGATGGCAATGAAACAGAAGTGCAGCAGGACTGATTTATCAGACCCTGAGCAGCCTGTGAGCTGCTCTGGGTGTGTCTGTGAGCCCAGAACAAATAGTTCTGATCTCTTCAGAAGGAAAACGTCCTATCAGTAGGTAGCTGTTGAGCCTAGCCTCAGCACTCTGGGCCCACATCCTTAGGATTGCACAGCAGGTACAGTCATGCCTTGACAGCACCCTCAGGCCATGACTTCCATGACTGTTGAGGACAGGGGACTCTGATAGCAGGGAGAAATGTGCATGACTATCAGTTCTTAAGAGAACAGGGGAAAACTAAAGTTTGCCTCGGTACCTCCTTCTCTCCATGTCAGCTCTGGAAAAAGCAGGTTCAGAAAAAAACACCTCTGTGAATTACAATTGGGGTTCACAGTGCATCCACATGGGTACAGCCACGGCTAAGGTTTTGGAGAACTACTGGTCATACAAACATTACCAGGCAGTGAGAGAGAACTGAAATGTGTTTGTAAAACGTCTGTCTCCAGTTTGTCACATGCTAGAACTATATGCACTATGCTTGAAAATCATTCCAGTATGTCTCTGTATATTATTTATTATGTGGTTTTGAGAAGATTTTACCCAAAGAACGCAAAACTAGCTTGTTTTTAGGGACTATAGTTTAAAATACAGACTGCTAAGCAATCTGTTGAAGAAAAACTGAATAATGTTTTATTGTCCTTGTACTGCTGTGCTTCTGTATTTGTGTTGTTTAGGAAACAAACATATAATGTTCCTCAGATACTGGTGGCTTTTGTGGATACTTGAACACCATGAGTTTTTAGCAGAAAATCTCAGGGAAGGAAAGAGATATGGATTCAGAAGATCAAAACCTAAACACATTCTGTCAAATACTGTAGAAGAATATCCCAGCCCAAGTGACCAAGGTGAATATCATAATTTTAAAACTGGTGTGATTTAAAACATCCTGATTTTTTTTTGATTCTGGACTATATGGTTAACTTGCCTTCTAAGATGCTTATAATCAGCCAGGTTTGCCTCATCCTACATTTGTACATGCCTTATTTTTGCACTTTTATCTTTTTACTCCCACCTTTTCCATCCCTTTTTGTGTATTTCAGAAAAGGAAATAGCATCTGCATTTTTTTATGATACGGCTGAGAGCCCCTTACTATCACAAAAAGAATTGCCCATATAACTGAATTTTCCTAGAAGTAATGTCATCAGTAGTTCATAAAATTAATACTCTACGGATCTTGCTTTTGGAAATTTTTATGTCACTGGATGTGAGTGGCAGTACTAGGGACCAAATCCAGCTCTGTCAAATCACATCCCAGTGTCTTGTTCAGTAAGAGTCATTTTCTTGTACATGACTTCCACCTGTGCTGGTAGGATATACAGTGAAATACCAGGCAAGATGACAGAATGAAATTAAAAAAACACTACAACATTTCTCATTTTGTACTACATGACATCAATACACCTTCTGTTTTTTCTTCCTTGGGGCACCTGTTCTGGAGCAAATTCCTCAGCCGCTATCCGTTCTGTCTTCATGAAGGGCTCACACTTGTGAACACAGATGTTGTCAAAAGTGTCCATGATTCCAATCCCACTCTTGAATCCTAAAATACATGTAAGGGTAGCATGAGATTTAGTATGAAGTCACTCCACTCACCTACATACCTGTTTATTCCAGATGAAGACTGCATTCTGGAAATTGCTTTTTTACTGGACAGCTCCGAAAGTGCTAAGGACTATAATCATGAACAGCAGAAAAAATTTGTACTGCAAACAGTAGACAGAATGAAAAGTCTGCAGCTTAGTTCTGGACGTACCCTTCGCTGGCGGATGGCCTTACTTCAGTACAGCAGCACTGTTTTCATAGAGCAAGCTTTCCATGACTGGAAAGGTCCTGAAGCATTCAAATCCCACATTACTCCCATCACCCACATAGGTCATGGCACCTACACAACTTATGCTATAACTAATCTTACACAACTCTACATGACTGAAGGGACTTGGGGTAGTGTAAAAGTAGCTGTGCTTTTCACTGATGGAGTGGATCATCCAAGAAACCCAGATATTTTTGCAGCCTCAGCTGATGCTAAACACCAAGGAATTGTATTTTTCACCATGGGAATGACCAGAGTGGCTGAGGAGGTTAGCAATGCTGCCAAGCTCCGGCTCCTGGCCAGTGTCCCAGCATCCAGGTTTGTTTTCAACCTCCAGGAGAAAGAAACTGTGGAGAAGGTTCTCAAAGAAATGGTATGTATGAGAAAGAATTTGAAATAGTGTTAGGAACATATGTAAATCCTGTCTTATTTCCAATATTTTGAAAATCTATTTCTTTAATATACCATTGAAGAAACATGTACTTTTTACATGTTAAAGTGGCCCAATTATTAATGAAATCACTATGCCAAAATACAGGTTTCCTTTCTCTTCCCACCATTCAGATCTTGTCATCCAAAATATTTGATGCTGCAAACTGAATTAAATATTATTTTTATCTTTGTTTTTCCTCCTAAGGAAGGTATTTCAAATCTCCCTTCTTAAAAAAAATAATGATTTTTTTTTACATCCCAGTGCTTTCTTCTGTAGCAAGCAGGAAAATGAAGTTGTCTTTTGTATCAGAAAAAGATGCAGCTCTTGCAGAAGTGAAAATAAATTTGCAGACCATGGAGATACCTCAATTTAGATAAAACCTGAACTTGGTGATAGACATCTTTAAATTTCCATGGAAAATCTACCACATAATCAAGAGGATATACATAAATTGAGCTTGAAGTTTTGTTTGGATGCTTCTCTATTTAAACCTTATTTATAAAAACATTCCCTGCCAAGTATGGAGAATAGAGCCATACTCTAGGCTATAACCCCGGTGACACAAGCTGTGGATGGAGTCCTTATCTGAGCATGCACAGAGATATAAACTGGAATTATGAATAACAACCAGGAGACTTCTGCAGTGAAATGAACACCAAAGTGATCTCATACAGGCCTAGAACATGCACCTATGTTGGCATTCCTGTTTTCCTGTCCTTCACTTTGACAGCCTGCTACTTTGCATTGATTTCCCTGAGGAGCACCCCTCCCATCTTCTCTGGTACTACCCCTTCTTCCTGTGTCACAGTAACCACCTCTCAAGTGACTAAACACTCTTCATTTTACCTGTCCCAAACAGGCAGGCATCCTCAGGTGCCTTCTTTTGACAACATGGCTGCTGTTTGGTTTAAATAATGGCTTTGTCATAATTATACATGCATACATGAGAATTTTAGACATCTGTATTGAACTGCTGCTCATCAACACATTTATGTCGTCTCAAGAGACTACATTAGTTGTGGAAAGTGGGAGGAATGCATTGTATGTGGATGTCTCAGCTCTAGAGAACTTCTGAAAAATAACAGTTACATCAATGATGATAACTTTATGTGACCACTGTCAAAGTAAAATCTTTCCTAAGGTGTTCTTGCTGTTCTCCTTTTGTGTGTTCCTAACAGTATGAATAGAAGAGCTCCTGATTTTCCAAGTGTAGAACACCTATCCTTCACTCCTACTAGAGAGCTGCTGCTATTCAGCAGTTTGTAAACAATGCAGTTTGTGGGTGCATTGTTCCCATATATCCAGCTAACCTGTTTACCACTGTAATTTTAGCAAGTTATGGCTGGACAAGAAGAGTCAGTGATTTCAGTCAACAATCTATAATAAGAATTGAAAATATTTAAATTATTTTTTAGAATGGAGAGGTTGCTAGAATGTTTCTCAGAAATTGAAGTTTAATTAATGTTAGTATATTAACTGTATCATTTAATTAGCTAGTTGCTGAATCAATTTATTTTCACATCTTTCAGTGTAGTCTTTGTAATTTTGGATTAAGACTTTAAGTTTCTAATGTTGTTTTCAACATCTGCCTTTTACAGAAAGACCTGTCTGAGGAAGAGGTAAATATTTTAAGGGGTTTTTTCCCGTGCAGAGCTACTGCTTAATATAGATATTTATATGGAAACATAATTCAGGAAAACTGATAGCTCAGTTGGTTAAATTCTGAGTCTAGTCAGATTGTCTTTAAGTTAAACATGTTCTTGAATTTGCAGGACAGAGCTTTAATTTGCCGTCCTAATGTAATTTACAAATGTATTTACTAATTAGTAATTTATTAATTTACTAACTACTAATGTAATTTGCTAACCTAATGTATTTTCAAAGAAAAAGAAACAATGGGTGAGTATTCAGGTTAGCAAGAATTTGCTGATACATCTTGACATGACCTCTAACAGACTCAGTGGAAAAGAATACGTGATGCAGAGCTGAAGACAGGGCAGTTCTAACCCTTAATCCTCTTCCTATGTAAGAGGGTTTAAAAAAGGGTAAGAGCTCAAAGCTTCACCACTGAGTTTTTCCAGTTTGTCCACACTATGTCACCCTGACTGCAGGCATTGATAGGTCTGGCTGGCATTTTGTGGGGAATAAAGTTAGTTTTCCTTTTAACAATGTTAGTGCTATTTAAGGTACAGTTATCTCAGACAAAAAATGTTCTCATAAGCAGCTCAAGCAAACTGCTAAATATTATGAGTGTTTGCAAAACTTTGAAACATTTAATTTTTCACTCATTCCCAATGACATATTGATTTTTCTCCATCAATATAGAAGTAGTAAGACATTGAATGTTACCCTTGGAAAACATATTGTTACTAATTAGGATATTCAGATAAGAATGATATTTAAACCCTTCACTTCTAGACATCTTCACGATGAGTGGAGGTTTAATAAATAACTAAACCAAAAATAAAAATTACATTCCTTATCCTTCCTTCAAAAATAACTCCAGTATCTGTGATAACTCTGTATTTATGTAATGATCCTAAAGTTTCAAAGAGCTCTTAAAAATCACATAAATACATACCATAATGAAATTTGACTGGGACACCCAATGGTAGAGATGACAAAAGAGAAAGAAAGATTATAAACTGTTATAATTAATTGCATTAACTAAATAAAAGTACATATCCATACATATTTTGTTTATAGATCAAGCTAGAGCTAAACTATGAACTATCCTGGAGTGAAGTTAAGAAAAAAAGGATGTAAGATGCTTTTTCACTCTGTTTTCTTGGCTATCTCTACAGCGCCTAGAATGCAAACAAATCTATAATGACAGACACAGCATACCCATAAACTGACCTTGTGAAGAGTTTGGAGCTAAAGCCGTTATCAAGATGATTGAAATTTCAGGAGTAGGAATGATACAAATTTTTGGATGGATTGTAGGAGGCCACGTTCTGGATGAGTGGAAAATAGATAGTTAAAAGATTCCTGAAAAACATGTAAATATAATTGTGGCCATTACTGGTATATTCAAACTAGCCATACAGTAGCTTAAAGTAAATGTCTGTGTGTTTTCTATCTCTTCCATTAAAATGTGCTGATTTGTACTATTTTCATTCAAAGTGTCCCCAGGTTGACACATGTAACTGTAAGAAGGGGGAAGGAGGCCTTCCTGGTCCTGCTGTAAGTAGCTGTCATTTCTCAAATAACTGACGTACAGTCTAAATTAAAATGTAATTCATTGTTGAAATTTTTAAAAGAAATTATTTGAACCCGAATCCTGAGACAACAAAAGTTCAAGGTTCAATACATACTCCTCCATGGTTACATTGCATGGAGATGCCACACCAGCAGGAAGTGCATGCGGAGACCTGAGAATGCCATGAGACACTCCCTCTGTGTGGGAACACACAGAAAGAAGAACAGTGGGGTGTGGTGAGGCTCTCCTTTTAGCCACAGCTATATAAACGGCAGAAAGGAACAACTTTCTTGTTGCAATCGGACAAGACCAGCTGGATCCAACTAGCCTCAAATCAAACATTAATATCCAAAAGAGCTCTCTGAAAACAAGAGAGAGAGCAAAATACTAAAGCATTAGGAACAAGCGAGACAAGAATAGAATTAGTCTTACAAATAGAACCCCTTAGCAAATGTAGGGGGTTGCTTGGTGATCTAAACTGCAGGGCTTACATTTCAAAAAGAACCAAATGATCCAATATTATATCCCTAACATTGAACTAAAGCACTATAGTAGCTTATAGCCCTTGCTCAAGGTGAAGGGACAGTGTCAGAGTTTGAAAGAGAACCCTAGATTTGCCCATCCTCATCCTTTTGACCTGAATATCCTATACATACATAAACAGAAAGACACACTGGGTTTATGCTAAACAGTACAGTGCACTTTAATTGAAAATGTACCCTCTACTGTATGCAAATAGTAGTTTTGTGTGGGTTAATATTTGCTGTCTTTACTTGGAAAGTGCAGGTATTGCTTACACAGAAGCATATACCCCAAAGAGTTCAGAAGAAAACAAAACACACATTTAACAAGCTGGGTAGTTACAAAAACAGCTGATCACCTCTTTTCTTCAGAGGAAAACTGAACAATTTTTGTTTATAATAAAGGCAAAAGAGAAAAATGACTGCCTACTAAGTTGGTTCTGCTGTTCCCAGATACTAAGTTTCAATGCTATAGTAAATGCAGAGATTTTGAAAAATAAATGTATAGGAAGCAAATATCCTATGTATGAGAAAACCAGCATATATATTGTAAAACAAAAGTATTTTTACTGACATATGTCTTAAGAATTGAATTTTGTTGTTTCCAGGGTAAAAAGGGTCGCACTGGGGATGATGGAGCTCCAGGCCAGAAAGGAGCAAAGGTGATTGTTTTCTCAGATTTAGGAGAAAGATCTGTCTTGTCCTTATTTCACTGATCTTGGTGTTGAATTATTCATAGGGGGACCCAGGTCTTAATGGAATCCCAGGACGAGATGGAATAGAGGTAAAAAAACTTTTTTTTTCCCCTTCTTCTCCAGTGAGCAGTGCTCCTTTAAGGAAAAATAACACCTTTTTTTTTTTCCCCACTGTTATAAGAGCAACTTTCAATTCTAGTTTACCATCTAATGATTCTTTAACATTAGAAGAACTGAAAACATTCTCATTTTTTAATGAAAAAGAATAATTCCTTCTTATATGTGTGATCTAGAAAATACGCTCCAAGAATAAATAGTACCTCCAAAACATTGAAATGTTCTGATATGATAATCTAAGAACATTACAGAAATTGGCACTCTGCCTGCATCAGTCTGGGTTAATTTAAATTTGACACATAAAGGACCCAGTGTATAATAGCCGTGAAAAATTTTAATGAAATACATAAAGAAAGTAAGTGTAGGACCAGTCTCTTGGTGCTTAATTCGGAATTCATTCATATATGAATCACCCTATTATTTATTCAGTACCTTCTTTTTAACTAGTGACCTCTTCTTGTTTTCTTATTTTAGTATGTTTTTCACTAAGATGGAAATATGAACTCTAATTGATCTGCTTTCACATCACCAAAATCCCAGTCTAAAATGATACGTTCTTAAAATTTATTCACTCATACAACAGCATCTGCCATGACTGAAAGGCACAGTACTTCGAATCATATTGCCATATTTATCAGAGTCATCTTTTCTATTTGAAATGTTATTTTTCTGAAGAGAGTAGAATGTTAATGAAGCCAATACTCACGTTCCTACTTTTGGGTTATATATTGTCACAACCTGTTGCTTTTTTGTTTTCCCAGGGGAAATCTGGACATAAAGGAGAAAAGGTACTTCTTTTAGTCAGAAGTGATGCGTACATATTTGATGTTATTTATTACATATAGTGCCATATTGCTTCTAAATACTAGTAATAAACAATAACATCATCTTAGCAGCTGCTGCACAAGCTGTAATAGAGAATGTGACTGTTCCTCAATGAACTTGCAGCACAGTTGCTGTAATATGTCAGGAATAGAATAACATTTAGGTTTTCAAGTAAAGCACCCAGAGAATAAGGACGATATGCCAATATAACTCATAAATATTTATGCCTATTCCTTTCTAGGGTGAAAGAGGTGAATGTGGAATCCCAGGAATAAAAGGAGACAGAGTAAGTAGCCACAAAGTTGTCAAGCTTCCAGCAAACACAGTTAAACCACAAAAAAGAAACTATTTCCTGAATAACAGCCATGATGATAAATTTAAGGCATATATTAGTTCTAAGGCTGAGGGAAATTGACAGCTGACGGTTTTAAAATACGTAGGGAGCAAGGACACCATTTTAACTAACTTTCTGAGCTCTTTCTACATTTTCATATGATTCCTCCTACGGCCCAAGGCTAAGCCTGTTTAAAACAATGGTAAAACTCTACTTTAACAGAGGCAGAAGGCTTTAAACAGTAGGCAAAGGAAATGAGACATAAAAATGAAATCAAGGTTTCTAACTCCAATCTTTAATATTTGGTGTAAAATTGCTGTAATTATTTCAAATAGAGCAAGTTGAATTTAATCCTGGATTACTGGTCCTTGATAACAAACTCTGTTCATCATTATGCTGTATTTTGATTATCAGTCCATTTAAAAATATTTATTTAATACTTTCTGGCTGTGGATCTTCTCTTAAATTTAGGGGGGTTTTAATGGAAAGATACCTAAATAAGACACCTTAGTAAAAAGTTCCCTACAAGTGGTTTTGACAAAATCTAAATATATAGAAATATATCCTTCTTTTCATTTATCTTTCAGGGCCCTGAAGGTCCAGTAGGCCCCAGAGGAATAAGAGGGATACAGGTAAAAGGAAAAAAAAAAAAAGAAAAACCAACTATGAAAACAACAATACCTGGTTCCCTGGGATTCAAAGATCTGAAATAACATCATACCACAACAGACATGAAATCTTTGAGTTTCTGAGTTCAAGGCACCCAAAATCTAGCTTCTTAAACAGCAAAATTAACAGGAATTTGCAGAAGCAGTATAGACACATCATCCTTATAATTCATTCAGTCTCAAAGACCACAGCAAATACAGTTCCATAAAAACCAAAGTCACTCATTTCTCTTCCGATGTCTTAACTATTCCATTATCTCAAGAAGTACATGGAAATTCTTTAGTCTCTTGTAATCCCAGTACTCTCAGACTGAAGGCCAAGAAGCTTAGCCCATCATGGATGTTTCAGTAGATCTTGACTGTAGATTACCTTTAATTGTATTCAAATAAAGGGAGAGCCAAATTCTCTCCCCAAATACCAGAACCAGCACCAACTGAGTTGAGTAACTGAATCTATACATGCATCACAAAGCAAAGCTTCAGTTCTGGAATGTTTGAAATTCTTACTTTCATGCAGACTTCAGCAAATTATAGATTGTTTTTCAAGCTGCCATTGTTACAAAAGCTTGAAAAATCTCATTGAAACCACTCCTGTTTTGATAGGGTCCGCAAGGACAATCTGGAGATCAAGGGCCTGAAGGCCTGCAAGGATCAAAGGCAAGAACTGATTTATTTCTTCTCTTTATTATTGTTAAAAGGTATTAATATAGCCTCAGAACAACAATGATTTTATCCTTATATTCTATACCCTTCTTGTAGTGAATGCAGTTTAATGTGACACAGATAGCAAATTGTGTACTTTTTGTATTATACAAGGTTCTAAAGAAAGGTGTTACTTTGCTCTTCGTATCGGTCCAAATCACACTCCCACCTTTATTAATGAACAGTTAAAATATGGTGCTGTCACAGAATACTACTTAGCATTGCATTTCTTCCGTTTTCAATTTAAAACTTTTTTTCACTAAGTGCCAAACAAGAATTCTGTTTGGCATCTCAAATCAAATCTTGTCTTGAAACTGAACATTCTCAAGAAGAATTCTATAGTTCAAAAGGAATATTGTCATGAAGAAAAGCTTGAAAATAAGTGTATAGAGGGCATTATTTGTTATGTCTCTTGATCTCTTCTTTGCACCTGTTAGCCAACAGTGATACACAGAACAGATGAGTGTCAAAACTTTCATGATATGAAACATTTTTCCTTTTGTTTAATCTGTTATCTTTGTACAAGATAAATTATTGTAAAGAAATTTTGAAGCATTGAAAGGATGAACAGATCAAGTACTGTGTAAGACAATTCCTATGGGCTGAAATTCAGGATACACTAAAAATTAATCTACAATGTGAGTTAAACTGATTTGCCTAGACACCAATTTATAAGCAGAGTTGTTTCCCTTCCATTCTTTGAAAGGGTGAAAGAGGTCTCCGTGGGCCACCTGGCTTGCCTGGAGAGACTGGAATAGGACTGCCAGGCCCAAAGGTACAAAAATCTCATCTTCTGTATTGCATGTGTTGTAGGATAAGGACTAAGACAGCTGAGATAATAGACTTCCTGATTCACAAGAAAATTCAACTCCGTAAATGCTGGTTTTGTGGTACTGGAAAGGTATTTTGTATGTTTATCAAAACTGTTTGCAAACAGTTGCAAACAAAAAGTACATTTTAAGTATAATCTTTAAAGGACTTATTTACAGTAGTTGTTATGCTTGATGTAAGCTCAGTCCAAGCAGAGTATGGCTAGGTAAAAACACATTTCATAGACTTGAACAAAGTTAATCTGTGCAAAACAGGCTTGTTGGTTTAGATAACTGGCATAAAGAGAACAGAAACTCTATGATAGAAATACTGACTTCTTGGGAAAGTACAATAAGTGATACATGACTGGGCATACGAAGGGAATAATTAATCATTTAGACTTAACATTGTCTTCTGTCAAATGCAGAATTGAGGCTGTCCCTTAAAGGTGTGACCCTGCACCAGTTCAGTGCCTGTTGGGCCTTGTGTGGTGTATGACTCTGAGGACACTCAGATTTTCTCTGCTGTTCCTATATTCTCCTACATTTAATATTTCAAGCACAGAATGTCTAATGAGTTGTTATATGCTGCATGCATAAAAATACCTAAATTAGGCATATTCAAAGTACATCTTTGTTTGAAGGGTGACACCGGTTTGACAGGAAGACCGGGCCCTGTTGGCCCACCTGGAGTTGGTGAGCCAGGATTTATGGTATGTCTATTCTTTTATTTGGTAAGAGGAAAGGAGGACAGAAAGGAACAGTTTTCCATGCTTCCCTGTAAAAATGTGTGCTAAATGATACCACCTCATTTCTTTCCTCTACTATTTCTCACTCTTATACATATGACGTTGTCTGACTCTCATTTCTCTCAATAAACTGGAAATGTTTCCAATTTCTTAACTTTTCTAATTATCATATCTCTGAAACAGGTATGAAAATATAACATCTGATGAAAAACCACATAAATATCTAAATAAATCTATCCCTGATAGATTTGATAGAGTCAAATCCTTATGTGGTAACTTTGAAGTTGACTGCTTTTCAGTATCACTAGAACATTAACATCAGCACAGCTTTGAGGAGGAGACTTTCAGAATTTATAGTAGATTTGGCTCTGAAATCTCACTTCTTTTCCTTCCCCTCCTCTTCCTGGCAGTTGTAAACTCAGCCTCTTTGTAGTAATTGAGAAAACCAGTATGTCAATTTTATGGCCCTTTTTTTTTCTAAATACCAGGCAGCACCTTTTACTGAGCTCTTTACAATAGAGCAGACAAATTCATTTCTCCTCACCTGGATGAAAGACTTCTAGTGCAACCACAAGGGAAATTTTGTTCCATTTTTTCACAAGTACCTTTTCCCCATTGACAAGGCAAGATCTGTAATAAACATTTCGTAAGAGGTGCTCCCATGAAAAAGATAAAGATTGTTTGGTAGGTGAACTGACTGATTTCAAACCTGCTTGAAAATACGCTACTGGAGAGGAGTGAGTCCTTGCTGAAGAGCCCAAGGAGAAGAGCATTACAAATAAGGCTGGTCCTGACAGTCAGTCCAAGTGGGGCAGTAATGCTTTCGGAGTCTCTTCAATAACACCACAGAGCAAAGACCCTCCTTGTGGGGAGAAAGGTGCCTGTGATATGAGTCTTTGCTAGCCACAAAAGTACTGCTATAACAAGAGATTCTGATTTTTAAAAAATATACTAAATTTGTTTCTTTAGCTTATTTTAAAGTTTATGTGCTTCAAAACAAGTTCCTTTTAATGGCTTCATAGAGTGTTAACATCTTTACCTAAGAACTAGGAATAATTCTAAAGCTCTGTGCAGAAGGAGAAGCATATTTAGGCTATGCAGAGCCAAATCTACCAGCATGCTGTGATGTATGTGTAACCTCAAGCAATATACCAGAGAAAATAACCCCCAAGAAACAGATGTGAGAAAACACTGTGAAGCAGGTTCAATATGCACAGTTTTTGGACATGCATTTTTTTGGTTATTTGCCCCTTGTGCTTGGATCAGATCTGCTTTCAAAAAGAGAAGGGCATGCTATTACTCTCTTTGCCAATTACAGTCAAATCTCTCTACAGCTATGTCTCAGCATTACTCTGCATGGGCTTTAACCTGGTTCTCCCTATCTCTCATGATTATAATGATACATTAATAAGGATTAGCAAGAATTTGTAAAACGGAAGTCTAGGGAGTGAAGACTTCAAAAATGTTAGGAATAGAAATTTCAGCTTTATAATCTGTGATTCCTTAGTAACCAGAAGGGTATTGTTACTGCTGCAGGCCAGAATGCTCATCACTTATTCACCCGGATTGCTGTGTTACTGTTTTATTTGTGACTGATTACAACTACAGCAACAACTGCAGACATGCTTATAACAGACAAAGACATAGAACACACTGCTGTTTGTCTGAGTGATTAATACATATTCTAGGTTATTTTAAACTTATGTTAACAGGGGCCTCAAGGACCACAGGGTGTTCAAGGAGAAAGAGGTTCGCCAGGAGAAGGGCTTCCAGGAGCAAAGGTATAGTAGTCAAAGGGTTCTAAGACCAGAGCAGCACCAATAAATGAGTACATGCCAAAACAAGTCCATAGAAGGCACAGGAATCTGAGAAAGTACCTTGTAAATTAATATTACAATTTGCCATCAAACAATCCAATATATTTCTGTGGAATTCACTTGGTCCAAACATGACTTGAAGGCACGGCTAGCCTTTGGGGCCTGTAAAGCCAATATTTAAGTCATCTGATGCTTAATTTGTGGGATCTAAGCCTGGAATGAATTTCAGCTATAATTTTAAAACAGCCTCAAGCATTTGACTTTAAATAAAATACTATTAAATGGTTCCTAGATGAAAAATTTAGCATTTTATTGTTGGGGTTTTTTCTGAAACTTTAAATAGAGAGATTTTGCTGTCACTAAAGACAGGCTTCTAAGCTTCTTACGTACCTCAGCCACTGACTTATGCATTTTAGCAGAAGGCTGAATTCAGTTTGTGGGAAAAGAAAGCTGCTGTTACTAATTTGCAGATCCAGTGGAAGTCATGACAGTAGTAGTTGTACCTACATGGATGGACTCACTAGAAGATTCTATTGCTGCCCACTGAAAACCAGTTCCTAGGCTGAATTGTCACTTTGGCTTTTGTTTACAATAACAAAGTGACACAGCTTGACCATGAACTAAATAAGCAACTAAACAGTTTGCTCGTTTTCAGGCAAGGACCAATTCTGCTTGAGAAAACAATAAAAAATTGTTTTGCAGATGTAGAGCCCAACTGCCCCTTTACTAAAAACCTTAGGATTCCTGCTTAGCACAATACTGTTGTCAGCTAGGTTGAAATTTAATTGCTGTTAGCAGCATAATATCTTCAAACATCTAGTGTATATTTTATGATAACGACTCATATAAATTATTTAACCTCGTTGATGGCTTGTGTTTGCTTAGCAGATGTCATGAATGAAAACTAACAAAAATACAATTTGAAGGAAATGCATTTTAAAATCACTCCATTGCCACTGAAATACAAATTCATGTGGGAAGAAACACTACAACTAATAACTAAAATATAGCAACAAGGCACAGTGGGAACAAGTATAGACAAATGCATAATCTAACTAAAACTACTAAGCAATTGAGATGGATAGGCAGAATAAAATAATCAAAGTGAAATTTTGTCAGCATTATTGGAATGCTTCATTCTATAAAAAATGTACTGCTTTTTACTGCCAAGTCTGACCTGGACCCAAGCATGTACCAACAGAGTCCATATGTATCTTTAATCCTATTTATGGCTGCCAAGCATATCAGCTCTCTGGTTTTAAACATTTTAAACAGGTGATTTGTTAATCTAAGCAAATTTTACAGTTGCTTTCTTCACAACTTTTTACTACAAGCTCACAGTTTAGTAAAAATGATAATGAAGGCAGATGTTCTAAAGCATCAAAAGTAAAGAATGTTACTTTAAACAGAAATCCTCATAATGTATTTGTCAAAGTTAAAATGGTGGAATTGGTTACTAAGGATAGAAAATATGTCAGGCATAATTTTATTGTCTTGGGTGATTCTTTGACAATTTCTACAAGCTAACATCTGCCTCTACAGGTTTTATTAAGAGAAGTACAGGAAGGCACCATATTTGTACCTTTTTTAGTAACTAGCACTTTCCCCAAGACCACTGTTTTGTAAATGAACATTTAGAAAGACAATGACATTTACAAATAGACGTCTACATCAATACAGTCAACCTGGTCTTCATTGTGGCAGAATGCTTAGTGGGAGCCAGATCCCCATTACCACACTTCAATGAGATTAACCCACACTTTAATGAGATTAACCCATGAGAAAAATAAGCAGAATTCAGTTTTTAGTTACTCTCAATACTCAGCCATGCAGCCATTTAAATCAGTTGTGGTTTTGCCATTGATTTGAGAGGAAGCAGAACAGGACCTTAAGTAACTGAGGTGGGCAGAAAGATAATAAGAAGCTTGTTCAGCTCTTTCATCAGCAATTTCAAATTGCAGAGCAAACTCTTTTGAAAAGATAATCTCTTTGGTATCCTGGAACACAGATCCAGGAGCTGTTTTCTGGTTCTTCTCATTTTGGTTTTCATGACAGAGCAAACACTGTCTCTAGTTACTTCAGAGAGAACAGCTGTGTGTTTCCACAATTATCAACTTATTATTTTTTCATGTAGGGAGACCGTGGCTATGATGGACCAAAAGGCCCTCGCGGACTTCCAGGCATCAGCATAAAAGGTGAAAAGGTGAGCAATAAATACACTAGGGGATTAATGGAGTGCAAATAAATCGAATACAGGGAATACAGGGTTGATACTCGTTACAGAAGGTGTAATGACGCAAGGAACCTGTAAAAGACCCTGGATAATGTAGTATTTAGTTGAGATTTATGCCCAGTAAATTCTCCCAACCCATTCTACCATCTCCTCTTATTAAAATAGGAGACATTAGAAAAAGTATCTGATTCTGTGTGAAAGTTAAGGTTTAGAAAGGGAAAAAGCAACTAGCAGTTGTTTGCAACTGAACCAGTGGGGAATAAATGCATGTGTGAAAGATAAAAGATCAGATCCCCAGCTTCACTGACATCAAGAGACATTAACATGTGCTAGCATGTGAGTTCTCCCAGATTGTTTCTGTATCTTTACACAACTAAGCAATTGTACTTTGTTTGCCAGGGTGAGTGTGGTCCTCCTGGTTTACCGGGATCAGTTGGATTACCAGGAATTGGAATTCAAGGAGAAAAGGTACAATTTTCTCTTCCCCCTCACCTGACACTTCAATGTATAGTAAGAGAGACTATTTTATTTTTAATAGTTACTTAACTACTCTTCTCAGGGAGAGGAGGGCCCAAAAGGACCACCTGGCACTAGAGGGCTACCAGGACAGGGGATACCTGGACCAAAGGTCAGGGAATTTTCTGAAGTAAAAGCTATTGTGCTGTTTTTACTGCTGTGTTTCATGATCAACAAATGTTCTGTCTCTGTCCTTATCCACGTTAAACTGGATTGCTGAACACCAATCTAAGTATTGATATAAGTGCAGGAAAATATTTTCTTTATTAATATTATAAAACTGTACAGCAGATCCTACTCCACTGAAAAGCCTTGGTAAACTAATGCCTTGGCTATTTATTTAGGTTTTTGCTTGACTCACACAAAACCTTTCAGGTACCACATAGCAAACAGCAAGCTGCAGTTTATCTGATACACTTTCACTGAGAGAGTTGCCTGCCTTGAACTTGCGCTTTCATCATATCATGTGGAGGTGCAGTAAATCTGTTCCAAAAACTAGTTGCACTTAAAAGACAGGACCATCCAAATTTCAATGTCATCTTTTATTCTCACTGTACTCTTCCCATTCCATAAAAATATATACATAGATACATTAGAGATTGACTGCCTTCCTTGTAACTTCTGCTGCCTATTGTCTCATGTGAATTTGTGTATCTACTGTATTTAGATGTTAAAAGTGGTCCAAGGTGTAATGAAGATTACTTTTTCTGAAGGAAAACTGTCAGAATAATTTAGCCTTAACTGATTCGCAAAGTACAGAGCTGTTAATGAAAGATGTCACCCTAGAAGTGTTTGGAATGGAGATTTAAATGGATTCATTTCCTGAAAGATGTGACAAAGTTCTGAATGACTGAAGGCTATTAAAGGATTGTATAAAGGAACTAGAGGTGGAAGTGGGTCAAGTGTCCATGACAGATAAAGAATTTTGCAGCATCAGATATCCTACATTTTAAGCAATTGTGCAGGGATATACTCTACCACTGCTAAAAAGTAAAAAGAAGAATTAATTGTCTGTGGATGTCATGTATGCTCCTAAAATATCAGCTCTTTAGCAGGAAAGATTCCCGGGGACATACAAGTATAGATTTACAGCGTTAATATCCACCAACAGGTCTTTGGTGACAGCTCAAAACATGTGGCAAATTCCCAATCTTTGTGGCCAAGGGTTTAACACACCATACTACAGACAATATCACACTAGTCTTTCTTAAAATTTAAGTAATGAAGCATATGCTTTTATATTTTTCATAATAATGCTGTTAAAAACTAATATCTGCTTAAGGGTGAACAAGGCTTGCCAGGAGAGACTGGAGTGCCAGGAGAAAGAGGTATTGGAGAACCTGGTTCTAAGGTACATTGTTAATAGAGGAATTATTTAATCTATTTATTTATTTGTATTCTAAATTGACGTTTTCTCTGTATCCTTTCTGTAGACACATAAAAACAGGTTTAGAAATAAAATTTAGGTTCTTAGTCTTTTAAATTTTTAACACAGACTTTAAATAACCTCCAGATATGGCAGCATTTTAAATACCTCAGTTCTGTAAAAACGTAGTAAGATTTATAGTGACTGAAAATTTCCACCTGCCTGGCTCATGCTCAAGTCACTGTTGCATACAGCTCACCTACAGCTCTGTCAGAAAACCATCCAGAATATTAAACAGCTGCCAGAACTTGCAGTCCCAAGTGTAAGATAAACTATAGCCAGAGAGGTGAAAAAAAGCACTGAGCAGTGGTTATTGTGCAGAATATGATGGAAACAGAGCAGCTACAGCCTCACACCTTCATACCAGAAACAAGCTGTGCCAGTGGACAGAAAGAACAGTTAAGTTGCTAAGAGGAGAAGAAGCTGTAACCAGATTATCTTAGTGCTGAAGTGCCCAAGATAGTAACCAGTCCCTATGTCATTAACTGCCAGATTAACATAAGAATATGGGAATAGATGAAAAAGTACTTTTGTGACAGTGGAAAAGCACAAGGCTGTCCTGGTTTTGCTCTTGTTTGTTAGGGATTTGGGATGGGGGCTGGAAAAGAAAAGAAATTATTCAATTTCTTTCTTTAATTTCACAAAATACAGTAATGCTGATTGAACCCATTTGACCCCAAATGATCCCATTTCATCTAAAACCAGGTCAGGCTTTTAAATCTTACATAAATAGGGAATTCCACCGACATTAATAGATTTGCATTGCTATTCATCAGCAAGATGTCAATCATCGTGTCACAGTCAGTTTTATCTGATATTTACTTCAAATGCTGCCACTTACTGAAAAGATGGCATTATTTTTTAAGAATAAGCTGAATTGTTAATAGCTAATAATTTTAATTGCACAGCTAAAATGCACAGTTCAAACAATCAGACAGTAGGATAGTACCAAGTAATGAGAGCTGTCTTTATAAAAAAAGTCAAGACTTGGGTTCATATGCATAAATGTTTTCTACAAATACATTCAGAGTTCAGAAAAAAAAATTTAAATAGATTTCCTTAATTCAGAGAAGGAATAGTACCAAGTCTGCATTTAATAGAAGAACTTACTTTTTACTGATGTCAGGGTGATCCAGGGCCTTCAGGACTGGCAGGTCTGCCTGGTCTTCCAGGAGAAGATGGAGCCCCTGGACAAAAGGTTGGTTCATCTCTCTCTGCAGTCTACCTGCTTCACTCCAAGCATTCCTACTGTTCTCCCTGCGCTGACACCCAAACCTAGAAGAGAGAGTGTTCATGGACAAGGGAAAAAGTACCACATTTTTTTCAGCAACAATAATTCTTTTTCAAATATACTCTTTTAGGAAAAACTTCACTTTTTCTAACTTTTTGGGGTGGGGCATTGTCTTATCTTGTTTACTATTGTGTGCCTTTTGTAATTCATTAAATGCCCTGTAACTCAGAAGGGAAACCACTAAAATGGCTATGGGAAACCTTTCAGGGCCTTCTGACTATGTTTTTTTCTAGAATCAGAAACCCCATTATTTAAGGTTATATACTCAGAGTGTTCAGCCATCACTAAGGAAACGTGCTACTTCACGCATTCCACATGGAGTTTTACAATGCTTGCTTCTGAATATGGGAAAAAAACCCTGGACACACCTGACATCAGTGGGAGTTTTGTCATTGATTCTAAAAGGTCTATGGTTTTAATGAACTTATTCAAGGGAATACAAAGTTGGTCTTGCACCATGTCCTGAAATGCTCCTTTGATTTTTCCATTCAAGGGTGAACCAGGGTTACCTGGTCTTAGAGGTCCTGAAGGTGCTCCAGGGATTGGAATACAGGGGGAAAAGGTGAGGATTTTTTACTAAAGGTGTCACTCAAAATTGTAATGTTCCAGGAATAGGTTTGTCAAAGACTTCTCTTTTTTTTGTCTAATATAAGTAACAAAAATATTATTCTGAACTCATAGTTTCATTTTTGTTCTAATTATTACAGCCTAGTAATCTGTTTGAACAGCATTTTTCCCTTTACAACTTTACACTATTCTTAGCTTTTTCTGGTCAATCAGACAGGGCATTGTGATGAATTGATTTGCCCTACTTGTCTTCAAATTAAAAACAAAAGTAGTAGCAAGTGAATTATATTTTCCTGTTTTGATTATTTTTCTTAGATAGTATATTTTTTAATGTAATAACTTACTTTTCAGCTGCAATTATTCAATCTTTAAGATTCCTTTTGCCTTTTATTTTTGTCACAGTATTCTGTGGTAAACTGGTTTACTTAATTTTGGATGAAATCTATGTAGTTTTAACTGTATAAATCCAAAACTGGACAATTACTGAGCAGAATTAACTGACTTGCCAGTGAAGGCAATAGGAACAGCTCACGTGCACCACCTACAAATAGAAGTTTGCTATCTTTCACTGACATTTACAATTGATTTCACTTAACACATTCTTAAATTATTTGGCATGTGTGACATGTCTTCTCCATTTTTGTAGGGAGATCAAGGACAGAGAGGAATACGGGGATTAACAGGACCAACAGGAGTGCCTGGACCTGCTGGACCTAAAGTGAGTTTATTAATACGTTATATGTGTAAAATAGCCTCCCAAAGCTGTACACTGTTCTGGATCTCAGAAACAACTGTTCCAGAATGAACTCACTTCACAAAAAAATAATTTCAAAAAAGTTCAGCAAAGGCTTCTCTTAGCAAGATTCACCATGATCCCTATAAACATCTAGAAGTGTTTTTAAAAAACCTGTGCATTTACCATATTGCTTCCCTGTTGGTTTGGAGTCAAGGCATATACTGGTATTTTTATACTGAAATATCTGGGAAGATAGTATGGTGTACATATAAATATATGACAGGACTTTATTTTCCCTTACACTGACTCATAGCTGATACTCTTCTATGGATTTGGAATTTGTTAAAATACTCAGTACTTATTGAGAGAAGAGCTACTCCAGGTTTCTCCTCCAGTTTCTTTCACTATTAATACACACTAGAGTAGTTCCACAAAAAAAAAGGAAAAATGGGTAAAAAAGTACACTGAAAGAAACATTTAAAAAAATCTACTCTAACAGAAATGTATACCTACACAGCTGGGCAGGAAGGCTTGAGCACTGTATGTGCTGGACCAAGTCTTGAATACACTAAGAAAGGGACTTCTAAAGATATGTTTGTTCAGTGACTGAGAAGAATCTCATTTCCATGGAGAAAACAGAAGTTTGGTGGTTATCAGTTCTTCAAATAGTTAGATTTCACTCTGCATAGAACAGCTTATTAGAAATTCTAATAGAATTTTAATGGAATTAAATGTAAATTGTTGCATAAATATTTTCTCTATGAGATGGTCATGCTCACTTTCAGCAAAATCCATTGTTTTTACTCTCCTACCTTCACTGCAGGGAGAGCCTGGTGCACCAGGACGTCTTGGAATGCCCGGCCCTCCTGGAAGATCTGTGCCTGGACCAAAGGTACCATCCACACTCCATCTCCTAGTGCTTACAAACCCAGGGTGAAAACTGAAGTAGGCTGTGTTAATATTTGCGTAAATAATTTCAGCCTTCTGTGGTCAACTAAAACTTCTTCATTCCTATGAACAGAGTTATGGATTGTATCCAGTCTAGTTACCACTGTGCCCTGGTATTAACTGTATGGCAGCTTGAGGTGTGGCCTACCTTTATTCATGTCTTTATTTTGAATAACCTTGGATATCAAAACACTTTTGTTTATTCTTTGTATTTTTTCTATTTATTCTCTTATTTTAATTTATGCTTTTGGTGTTTAATGCTTGCAACAGCAATAAATAAAATTAGCTATTATGTTCATTATATATAAATTTGTATAAAAGAAACCCGCAGCCTGTGGTGTTTAATAAGATACGTAACCAGGGGATTTATTTTCTTCATTGCAGGGTGACATTGGGTTACCTGGTCTTGCTGGCCCAATTGGAGAACCAGGTTTTGGGCTTCCTGGGGCAAAGGTAGTTCCTAAATTGTATTCCTGATAGAACTGTAAAATAAGGCAGGACAATTTCATTGAAGTGACAACAAATCTCCTGGGATGGCCAAATGTTCCACAGGAATACAAATAAAGTAATTTCTTCTTATATGTAGGCCACAAAAGACAACAGACAGACAGAGCTCTTGAAAAATGTTAAAATTAGTGACTTAGCAGTGAAAGGTCAAGTAAATCATGAGCACTATTAAATATCACTGGTTTAGTCGAGGACTAAATCAACCTAAAATAATAACTCACACCGTAAAATACATTAGCAGATAAACAGATAAAATCAAATTACAGTATATTTGCCACATAACTTTCACTTTCATGGAAAATTTCCTGCTAGCAATTGTCTTGGCATTTATTCAGCTGTTTTTCCTGCCTTCATCAGGGTGACCGAGGCCTTCCAGGACCCCCTGGGCCCTTTGGGCAAAAAGGAGATGGTTATCCTGGCCCACCTGTAAGTTTATAGATTTTTCTTTTATGTAAATTGGGAAGAAATAAGTGCTACACCTAAGGGATTAGCCTCCATATCTGACATCCTAGGAAAGATTTGGTCTAAAAGCCTAAAAAGCCTAAAACTCCTCAACTGTTGAAATGTACTTCAGCACAGAAGAAAAAGAAATCTCCCTCTGAAATAGCACAAGATCATCCATGTCCTCCACTTCTCTTGATTACACACTGTAACATATTCCAAGAGGGTTCTTTTTCCCCAAAGTATCACTGATGTTTCAATCAGTTCCCTCAAAATCTTCATGTAGGGTCCTGTCTTCTGACCAACCATACAAAATTTATTCCCAAACAGGAAAATACAGTCTAGCTGAGCAGCTGGGTCCATATAAATCCCAGAACCACTCATAAAGCAATGAGTGTGCAAAGAGCCAGAACTATCCGTTCAAGAGGCCTTTATTGGTAGGTACAACCAATCCCTGCAAAAAGGATGCAAAGAGAAAAGGCTCCTTCTTCTCCCTTCCCTGCACGTTTGCAACGCTGGCTTCACATATCCAGTCTGCTCATCAGCGTGCTCCACCAGCCCTGGCAGTTACCTGCCTGTGCAGTGAGGAAGTCTCAAAGATTGCTGGCTACAGTCAGGGACTTTGGATCATACATGCTCGCATTTGCCTATGCTAAAGATAACAGCAAAAGTGAGGAACAAAAAATTCACAAATATCAACATGGAAATTGGAAATTGATTCATAATACTTCCTGAAATTTTTGTGCAGCCCAATGAAGCACTGCTTCTGCAACTGCCTCTCCAGATTAGACTTCTCTATCTTCAAACTGAGAGACAATATAGTCAAGATACTACCATATAAATATTAACAAATGCACGTAGTCCATGTAGCTGTAAATTAAATTTATATTCTGTCTGTGTATACAATTTCAGGGCTTGCCAGGCCTCCCTGGGATTCCCGGTGAACAAGGCCCAGATGGAGTTGGATTACCAGGACCTAAGGTACAGACCTTAACTTCTAGAAAAGCAAATGCTTGTGTATACTTTACTTCATAGAGATATAACTCCTACTTCTAGGTCATAGTCAGAATATCTATTTAATCCAGTTTTAAATTTATTCTCGGTATATAAAAGGTAGATCTTTTTTGGTTTAGGTTTGTTGGGGGTTTTTTGGTTTGGGGATCTGGAGTTCATTTTATATTATGGGAATTGTAAGTCCTGTGTAACTGTGCATAATTGACTGTACATGTCTTGAATATGTTTAGACCACTAGCCACTGTTTATCCCAAATAACTTTCTTGTCCTACCAGCAATACTCTTGGGTTAGCATTGTTTGTACTTGCACAGTATGGTTCAGTAGTTCTCTTCTCGTTGTCCCATATGAGTATAACAGATGTTGGGAATTCTACAGAGTAATTAAATGTTGGTATTCACTACTTATTTCTTAAAGTATTGGCTTTCAGGGTGATCCTGGTAGTAGGGGACCAGTTGGCCCCCCCGGTTCCCCAGGAAAAGGCCTGCCAGGACCAAAAGTAAGATATTTAAACAATTATGTCTCTCTTTGTCTAATTTCTAAAATAGGGGGGGAAAGTACACTATGAAAATTTGTGTAATGCATAGACATCTACATGTTTTCTGTCTTCACTGGAAACAACTAATCTAACAAATAATCTTTATTTTATAGAAAATCAAAAATATTTCTAGTGACTAGCCATAAACCATAGACTCTTTGTGGCTGCATATGATAAATGATAAAGTGATAACCTTGCACTGAAGATCAGTGACAAAACATTTAGCTCCTGCAGACTTTAGCTGCAACTGAGTGGCAAAAATTTCTTCAGACCTAGCATTGGTCAGAATTAATGGCCAGGCAAGGACTTAGTATGTCTTGCCTGTACTATTTTTACAGCTATAGCCATTACTGTTAAGTTCTTCTGGGACTAATTCCTCTTTTTTACTGTATAAATCCAGTAATCATCTAATAACTAGTATTATTTTGTAACTATGACAAAGGCCCAAAAGAAATAGTAACTATAAAAAGCAATTCTCACTGTGAAACCTCCCAAGCTGGAAACTTATGCTCCTACAGCTCAGTTCTAGAAGTCTACTGAATACCAAAGAACTGGTTTACAATGTAAATATAAAGGAACTCAACAATGTCAAATGCAAAGATTATGCAACATAATAATGTGTTACCTGCACACTGTGGCTTTTTGGTCCCCGAGATTCAGTTCCCATTGGCAGGAAGGCTGGGTCCAGAGAAAAGCAGTGGTGAAGCACTTCCTCAGGCCATACTAGTCCCAAGGACTGGCATGTGTGTGGGATCCTTACCAATGAGGAGACTGAGAATTTCATGCATGGTTACTGGAATAGCAGTATAGGCATAAAATTAGTATGTACTATGTGGGTTTTGATTGCTTCCTGTGAATGGGAACATTTTCTCTAGAGTTCTTTTGAAAACTAGCTTATAAATTAGCAACAAGTGTTTATTCGCAATGCCACATTAGTATGTTTGCCTATAGGTCTTACTGTGTAATGATGGTAAAAGATAAAAAACCAGTAATAATCTTCTCTTAAATTGCAATTAGTCTCCAATGTCCCACCAATACAATCCATCCTTCAATGCAGCGTATATCTCTATCAGCAAGGTGATTCATGTTCACTAAGTATTAAGCAAAGTGACTCCTTTGAAGTATAAACTGGATTTTAATAATCTGATAAAAGCCAAAAAGAGTCTTTTTCAGCTAAAGCAATCTTATTCTCACTACTTTTAAAAAGACATGTTTGGTAGAGGAAGGACAAGAAATGACATGGTGGTATAACAATTTATTGTGTATTTTTATTATGAACATTCTCCAGGGAACCATAGGTCGCCCAGGGCCAGCGGGCTCTCTGGGACCTCCTGGTGAAGGTATTCAAGGAGCTAAGGTAAAAAGATTCAGTGTCTTCAATATCTAGCCTGTGCTGAGTGGTCAGTCTGACCACCACAGTGTTAAGGAGATTCCACATGTCTCTTATGTGAACAGAGCCTCAGGCTAGAAAATGAGAAGGATAACGTGAGCACCTGCAAAGTCTGTTCTGTCTACTGCTGCAAACTAGCCCAAGCATGTATGTGTTGAGGAAGGAAGAATGAACTTTTATCAGTTAAAGATACCCTTAGAAAATTAAAACTACTACTCCCTCAACTCTCATGCCTAGAGAGACAGTCTGAATTAGTTATGTGTACTACCACTCTATTCAGTAGAGAAAAAGCGTCCATCCAGAATCTGTGTGTACTCGTAATTTTTCCTTGTAACATGCACTTTTACCCAAAGCATCAGTCAGATGAGACAGACTTAAAAGATAGAAATAAGAAAGGCAGAATGAGAAGGAATAAAATGGGATGGAAAGAGGGAAAAAATTGAAATTACAACCAAATTAAATTAAATCCAATAATGATCATGCGGATTTTCAATATTGTTTATCTTTATATTGAAGAAGTATTCGAGAAATATAAGTTAGCTACTAAATTGTCTCAAGTGCCTCAAGATCCTTGTTAAAATGCACTTTGAGAAACTTTCTCTTTGAACATTTTAAATTACTGTGTGATGACTGATTACAAAGGGTTAATATCACTACCTGGATTATCATTAGGGGGAACAAGGTATTCAAGGAATGCCAGGACCACGAGGGCCCCCTGGAGATGGGCTTTTGGGAGAGAAGGTATGATATCTAAATCAGAGATAATAGTGAGATAATGCCCTAGATGAAAGCCAACACACTCTAAATGCTATTTTACAGTCAGTTCCCATTGAAGGCATGTGAATTCTGTGTAAAGAGAACCCCAGACACTAGAAGATTATATTATTTTAAGTTACATCGCTGTTAGAGGTCATATTATTATTTTATTATTAGAATAAATATAGATATTAGATGTTATAGAAGTTTTATTATTAGAATAAAGATAGATACTAAATTTCACTGCCTTTCACCCACCTGCTATGCAAAATTTTGGGACTACATCAGTGTTAAGAAAAAGAGAACTGTGGGTTGGAATCAGTTTTTAGATGTGATCACAATGGCTCAGAAAGGCTGTACAAAGTCCCATAGTCCATTAAAAATCAAACCAAGAAGCACTAAAACATCTGTTTGCTCTGCCAAACACCTTTTCTGGGCCAAAAGCTTTCTCTGAGTGATATTCCCATTATTCAGTCCAATGATACCCTTGGATTTCTTTTCTATTTCCCTAGTGTTATCTTATTTTTCTAAGACACAGATAATCATTTCCATCATGCAATACCCCATGAAACCCCTCAGTCTGGATGTAGTTGAGAAGCTTCATTGTTCAAACCACTTCAGGTATTTTTCCCATAAAAATGCTTAGCCAATACTACAAGTTTTTAACGAAATTCACAAAATACCAATTTATTTAAATAATCTCTAACAAAGATTTCTAACTCATGTCAGAAGCTTAATGTGCATTCAACAACGCCTACTAGAGAGAAATTTGAAAAGTGTAACAAAAACTGACTTACACTTTCTGTCTGCTTGCCACCGTGGTTTTAAAGGGAGATCGAGGAGCTACAGGTGACAAGGGGAAAAAAGGAGAAAAAGGTGATGTGGGTGACCCTGGTTTATCTGGAGAACCTGTGAGTAACTCAGGTTTATCACAGATGTTTTCTTAAACCACTTAAAAACAAAGCTGGACTGTGTGTTCTTCTTTCTATTTAATTACATATAGTCTGAAACATTTAAGAAACTGAAACTATTAAAAACTTAAAATGCACAAAGAAAACATTTACTTGATTAATACCTCACTTCCCACATGGATGTGGTTTCTTCCTTAAGGCAGTTGTCATGGTTTAATTTAGCCAGCAACTAAATACTACACAACCACTCAATCAGCTGCCCCCCAGCACTGGTGTGATGGGGAGGAGAATCAGAAAAAAAATTAAAAACCCCTAAACAAGCAGAAGACTCATGGGTATATATAAACCAGTCTAATAATTGAACCAAGGATAATCATAATCATTAAAAAGCCAAGTGATGCCCAGTAAGATTGCTCACCATCAATTCCCAGCCCATCCCCGAGCAGTGATCGGCCCCTCCTGGCCAACTCCCCCCCATTTCTGTACTGAGTGTGACCTCCCATGCTGTGGAATATCCCTTTGGCCAGTCCGGGTCAGCTGTCCTGGCCATGCTCCCCCCAGCTCCTTGTGCAGCCTCTCACTGAGGAGCACGGGAAACTGAAGAGTCCTTGACTATGGGTAAGCACCACTTAGCAACAACCAAAACATCAGTGTGTTGTCAACATGATTCCCATAGTAAATCCTAAACACAGCACTGAACCAGCTACTAAGAAGGAAATTACCTCTATCCCAGCCAAAACCAGGACAGCAGTGAAAGACAACTGACAATCAGTGATCTAGTGGGAGACTTGAGGTCATCCAATTCCCATGAACCACCCTAGGAGGTTGCACATGCACAAGATAGTATCACAAGCACGCTTTTTCTCTCTTAAGTTCCTACTGGCTAAATATTATTCTAATAATGGTATTGATGATGTTGTATTCTGAATTACAATGTTACTATGGAATTGCAATAGCTTAATTAGCAATCACTGTTACAGGGCAAAACTGGACCAAAGGGAGACCAAGGCCTAACAGTAAGCAAATTCCAGTATTTAAATCCCATTACAGCAAAATATAAACAATACTAGACATTATCAGATCAAATTTAGCCTGTTAATTATTTTGGAAAGTTTTCTATTTAGAAGTGGTCTCAGTAATAGTATAGAAAGAAACTAACTCAAAGATTTCTGATTTTTTCTTATCTAGTTAATGCTGAAATAGAACTAAAAGTTCCTGACATGTTCTTTTATAGCTAGTGTTAGATCACTCAGGTGTGTACTTGCTGCAGGAAGGTTTTTCTGCAAGTATTTATAAGTACAAAGAGCAAAGATCTTCAAATTTGTCATGGTCTATCATGCTCTGAACTTAATTATATTTTTGCTAAGCCTGAACCACACATGACCCAAGTTCAGTAAAGTATGTTAGCGAGTATATAAATACTACTACAGTTTATGATGGAAGCTGAGCAGCAGTGGCAAAAGATTTTATTTGAAAGACTGACAATGCCAGATGAATCCTGTTATGCAGGACTCATCCTGTTCAAAAGATATAACAAATGATTGCTCTAATATTGAGAAACACTTGTTCGCATGTCAGAGAAGCTTTCATTTTTCTGAACAGATAGCTCTGAAGACAGCAGTTTTGGGGATTTTTGCTGATGAAGGCTGGGTAATAGAGAGGGCCAGGTACGTGAGGGCTGACAACTCCCAGTTCCATTCTGTGTCGGTGCTCTGGCATATGTCAGCTCACTACAAGCAGTCCTACGCTTCCTGAAGTTAGGTCTATTTCTCTGCTCCCAGTGCATTTAAAAGGGATATCATATTATTCAAATGCTAAAATATTTATGCCTTTCAGTATTAAAGAGAACAAATTAACCACAAAACATTCTTTAAAATAACAGTCATTAATTGTTTTAGATAGAGACGTTAACATGTTGTCAGGTTATTGATTCTTGTATGCATAAGAAATAGTTCACTGTAAAATGTGGAACTAATTCCCAGTTTTGAAGGACAGGTTTGGAAGTTAAACAGTAAGATTTTTCTAAGTCACTGTAGGACGCAAATATTATAAACAAAATCTTTGTTAGTGCCAATATTATACCTCATTTGAAAGAGGCAAATTGTCAAATATTTTAATATTTAATGTTTTTCATATCCAGAGAGAAGACATAATTAAATTAATTAAAGAGATATGTGGTAAGTACTTAGGAAATCCTTATGTTCAGGTTCTATATTTCCTTCATTACATTTGCATTCTTCTCTTTTCCAAAAGGATGCCAAATCAAGTAGTTGTAATCTGGGGGTTTTTTTTATGTTTCCTTTGTAGGTTGCGGTATTAAATGTAAGGAAATTCCTATGGAGCTTGTATTTGTGATTGACAGCTCTGAGAGTGTGGGACCAGAAAATTTTGAGATTATCAAAGACTTTGTAATTGCTTTAGTAGACAGAGTAACTGTAGGCAGAAATGCTACCAGAATTGGCCTTGTGTTATACAGTTTAGAAGTTCGGCTAGAATTCGGTCTCAACAAGTATCCCACCCGACAAGATGTTAAGCGAGCAATCAGAAAAATGCAGTACATGGGAGAAGGCACTTACACAGGAACTGCTATCCACAAAGCAACCCAGGAAGTATTTTCTGGTGCTCGAGCAGGGGTGCGGAAAGTAGCTATTGTCCTAACAGATGGCCAAACAGACAAGAGAGAAGCTGTAAAACTAGACCTTGTTGTTCGAGAGGCTCATGCAGCGAACATCGAAATGTATGCAATAGGAGTCGTAAATACTTCCGATCCAACACAGGCTGAGTTTGTGCATGAGCTAAATCTGATTGCTTCAGACCCAGACAGAGAACACATGTATCTCATTGATGACTTTAACACCCTCTCAGGTGCGTTCATTCAAGTTTTATTCTCGTATCCAATGCTCTCACAAAGGGGCAGGGTGGGGGAGAAGCATTATCTTTGTGGATATGTTTTGATGCTGATCAGGATTAGTTACAAGGTGCAAAGTAATAGGAATCTAGAGATGCAGGTCCCCTTCTTTTACGGTGTCACATTATAGGGCAACATGCCAACTGGGGGATATCATCCAGTCTAGGAAAACAGCTGCTTAAACAAGCTTTTTAAGATGAGTAAGTGCTCATGCACTGAAAATCTGCTGGACTGTAAATCAGAATGAAACCCATTGTCATAAATTCTACTTGCTCACTTCCTCTGGGAAGTAACCCATTTTCACTTGGTTATTCACATCAGCAAGATAAGCAGTCATTTTCCCATTACCAACTAGTAGTTGTTACTAAGCTTAGACAAACACCCTTACATAAATTCATTCTATTTTATATCACATAGAGGACTTACATGCTGGCAAACTTGTGACCAAAAAAATCCATAGTCCAAAGAGTCTGGAATAATCTTCCTAGATGCATGTAAACAATCCAAATGAGTACTGGATTACATGTGTATAACTGACATATATAAGTAATCCAAATTTTAAAAATACATTGAATTTCTCAGTATTATAAACTCTCTATTTTTTTTTTTTTAAACAGCTCTGGAGTCTAAATTAGTCAATCATTTTTGTGAAGATGAACATGGCACCTTAATATACAATCATAATGAAAACAGTGCAAGTATAAGTGGACAATCCTTCCATTCCGTATCTCCAAGTTCTTTACATTACATACTTCAGAACAACAATGTTAATAGACAATCACTTTCAGCACAGACACCTGGAATATCTACAGTAGAAAGTCCTCTCAGTCTTGGCCATCTTCCTCAACCATTAGCTCCGGTATGAAAATTCAGCAGGCTTTAATGAGCAGAACTTTAAAATATAGATCTTTCTGTGCCACCTAATGTAATATGTACTAGTTCCCTTAATTTTCTACAGGACAGGTACTTTAACTTGGCATGCATAGAGCTGGTTATTCTGAGTAAGAGCACTGATGTTGCATGCAGGCAATTAACTAATAGCTGTAACTTGTTCCTGATACTGTTACAACGATTCCTTCGTTTAATACAGTAATATTTGCACCACAGTGTGAATCATAACAATATTAAAAAGCAATTACACTGTTATAATTGTCTAAGAATAGTAATTGAATTCAGTTGTAGATTATAATTTTAAGTTTATTTATAAAGTTCTGTGAAGCTCAACTAAAAAGAAATATATATATCCCACATTTAGATATGACAACTTTCCTGGTAAACCAACAAGATGAAGTTAAAATTCTGGTTCTTAACATTGAAGTCAGAGTAAATGGAAAGGAAAAACATTAGAAAATCTCTAAGTCATGGAGGGCTTATTCATTTTAAAGCACTTCACAGTATGTGGAAAGAAAAAAAAAAATCAAATGCTTATTTCAGACCAAAGTAGCTCCTATAGTATATGAAGCCTATGAAAAGGAACAAGATGAAGAAAAACAGCCAACCTTCCTAACAGCAGCCACTAGAGGTAATTTTATTGTCATTCATTTCTTCATTTTCATTTTCGGTGATGAAAAATCAATGTCTCATTGTTTTTTTTCACCTGCAGCTGTGGTACCATTATTGCCATCTAAACAACCACCATCTGATAAAGTGATGACATCATCTCTTTCAACTGCAGGCCCCACACCAAGACCTGGTGGGTTAAAGATCATAACTAGTTTTTATCTTTGTTCCCTCTTCTCCTGGTACTAACTATTAATAAGGCTTTAAATCAGAGTAACTTTGTTACATTCTCCGAAGATTTTGTGAATCTGTGATGTAGAAGAGAAGTCATTTCAGGATTTTATAACAGATCTAGTTGCAGTTCTTGTCTTCCCAAGTTCTGGATCTCACCGCTCCCCTTAAAGCAAAAGCAAGGTTGTCTATAACCTGAGAGGGAGCTCATAAGGGGCATCTAAAACCAGAAGAATGCTTATTGAAGGTGGGCCAGTAGGCAGGTCATTCATCAGCCAAGGAGGGGCAGTCTACGGAGGTGGGAGACTTCATTAAAGACTGTGATTTCAGAATTGGATTGAAAGATTATATTTCTCTTTCAGAGGAGCAATAGGAAAAAACAGTGTTTAGTCATTTGAAGTATAATAATTAGCTGACTGCATAAAGGGTTGATTCTTTTAATGTGAAATGTCCAAATGTATTTTGTTCATCATTTGGGGGATTTTCATTCCAGTAATAGTATACTGTGATGGGAGCGACAGAAGACAGCAATAGAAATATGTTCCCATGTTTCTTGGGAACAGTGGCATGACTTATTTGGTCTCTGGCACTAATTTTTTTTCAAAAAAGTGACAAGATACCAGTTGCAAAAGACAAAATATTAGACACAACACTAAACTTCACAAAAGCTGTTTTCTATCTCATGGTATTATTAAAGTGAGTGAGACTAAATTAGTATGTCACAGTCCTCTAATCCATATCTGCAGGAGTCACTAGACCAACAAGCTTTACATTCAAACTTATGTACATAATTACTACCATTTTATTCGATTAGTTGCACAAATATCTTACAAAAGCAAGGCAAAAGTTTAATATTCTTCTCAGTCTTTTAATCTCTCTTCTCCCACACCATAAGGAAAACTAATGTACAGCAGAAGGATGCAGCAGATGCAAAAACAGCAGATGCACCTAGCTTACAGCTCTTTGGCTTACAATTTCAGGTTGCTCACAAGACTGGTTGCACTTAATCAGATTTCAAAAATATATATTTCAAAATTGTCATATTCATATTGTTTGCTCTTTTTGTATGTGGAGCTATAATACTATCATTTCTGGAATTACCAGAACCATGCCAGTAAAGGAACAGCTTCTTTGACTACTAAGATGCACTTGTAACTTGCCTTCAATACTTACATCTTTAGAACTAAAAGTGAATCTTAAACTATTGTATAAGATTAGCAGTAAAAAAATAAAACAAAATCAGAGTTTTAAAGGTAAAATCTATGGAATACAATTAACTTTTACAAACTGAATTGTTTCTATTCCTCTTTCTTCTTTTTATTTTAGAAAGTATTGTGGACCTCCGGTGCAAGCTAAGGCTAGATCAAGGGCCATGTCGTGTTTATACAATAAGATGGTATTATGATAAAAAAGCCAATGCCTGTGCTCAGTTTTGGTATGGTGGCTGCGACGGAAATGCAAACCGCTTTGAGACTGAAGAGGAATGTAGACAGGCTTGTGTGGTTTTTTTTGAAGGTAGGAATTAGTCTCGACATTAAAAATGAGCAGGTTGAAGGTATGGATTGTTTGGTTTTTTTATCAAGTATCCAGCATGATACGCAAAATCAAACCAATTAACCTATAGAATGCTAACATTATGCAGTCATATGCCCACTACCTAAAAAAATGTCTACCTATGCAAGCATACTTTTAGCATTTATTACGACATAGTGATTATAACAAAATAGCAAATTTTCAGCAGTATCAAGAGTACAAAATTTCCTTTTTTACTCAGTTATAGTAAGACCAGTGTAGCATTTGCAATAGCAGTTGCCCTTCCTTCACCTAGATCTTTAAATACTACCATTGTAGAGTCACTAACTAGACCTTATTTTAAACTACATATGTGGCTTTGGAAACCAATCCTTGGTCATTAGGTAATTTCTCTTTGTTACAGAAATCTGATTTTTGGCATGGATTCTGCAATGAAAACTTCACTTAAGTGAAACTATTTTCACAAACAGTATCTTGCTATTTAAAGCACAAAATACCAATTTCCAAATTACATGCAGAGTACTACTTAGTACAGATAAATACAACAAATGCATCAACTTGTGGCCTATGTGCTCTCTGGGTCACAAGACAGGGAAGTGGTTCAGTTCCCCACCTTTCCTAAAAATATCACAGATATATTTAGTCCTTTTTTTTTCTGTAAACTCTCCTCAGTTTTTATTAACTAGCCAAGATCCATGACAATTACAGTTAAAACACATCCATGGATTTCTATGAGTGAATATACCAATAACTGGCACCACTGCATTGGCTTAGTTCATGTCTAAAGTGGTCCCTGTTATGTGTTTCTCTTCTGAAAGCCAAGTCTAATTTTAAATGTATTTTAATATTTTTACCTTCAATTCACTGTCCCTGTTGTGTTTCTCTTCTGAAAGTCAAGTCTAATTTTAAAATATATTTTAGTATTTTCATCATCCTTAACTATTTAAACTTATGTTCAAAACATTAAACACAGCACAGTCTATTGTCTGCCACTGTGATACTGCTTTTTACATTTATGTCTGCCTGTATAAGTTGCATTTCCTATTATTTAATATACTTTAAAGCTTATTTCTAATAAAACATTTCTGGTTTTACTGCCAGGGCATTAAATGGATAATGATACCTTTACAGGACTAAGAACTTACCTCACAGCTAAACTACACTTACTGTGTCATATGCTTCAGATAATGTAACTGGATTTCTGCCACAGCCCTTAACAAGGCCAAACATCTCAGATTACCCACTCCTGTACATGAAACTCGATGATAATTTTTGGTTGGATTTGGGTGGTTTGGGTTTTTTCCTGAGCAAATGGTAACATCAAGCGTATCAACAAAAAACAGAGTTTGGCCTCACCCTTTCTGCTTCCGGAACCCTCAGCCTCCCTCCTGACACAGCCAGTGAGAGGACGAGGCACTTCCCGCCTGCTGCTTTCTGATTTCGTACAGCTTGTGTCAATTTCCAGATGGGTGCAACGGGGTCCTCTCCAAGCCAGGGACAAGCTTTAGGGAAAGAGCTATCAAAGGACAAGTTTCTTCTTATCATTCTTATTCGGAGTATTATTTTTTTCTAATTTGAAAGTGGTAGGGCACTGCAATTAACATTTGGATACAGTTTTCAAGTCATTTCAAATTAAAAATAATACATGCCATCTATTTTAAAATAAACCCAAAACCACCAAACAAACACCCACCCCGCAAATCCCCAGGGCTCGAGGCTGCACTACCGAGAACGCGAGGCTTTATCACGCTTTAGGTTTTAGCGCTGCAGCCGAGCCGGGGGAGGAGCCAGGGCCTGGGGGGAAGGCGCGCGCGCTCCCCACGTGCAGCGCCGCAGCCAATCCCGGCCGCCGCGGGAGCGCGAGACCCCACCCACCGTCCCCCCACGCCCCGTTGCCAGGGCGGCGTGCGGACTCGTCCGGGCGGGTGGCGGCCATGAGCGGGGTACTGGACGTGCTGTGGGAGGACAGAGATGTCCGCTTCGACATCTCCCCGCAGTGAGTGTCCGTGTCCCGACCGGACCCTGCCCTCAGAGCGGCGCTCTCGGGCCCGCCCGGCGCCGACAGGCTGCTGGCTGAACGCTGCCTCTGCAGGTTGAGGCCGCCCGCCATTATCGGCGCGGTGCATGCCGGGAGCGCCCCGGTGTGGCGGCGGCAGAAGAGCGAGTTCACCTGGCGGAGTGGGGCGGGACAGGGTGGGCAGTGCTTGGTGGGTCCACTCTCCGTTTCCAATCCATAAAAAGAAAACAAAAGGTTGGATACTGGAAGACTGAGGGAAAGGTGTATACTTTTCCCAGCTCAGCTTTTTTCACTGAGAAGTATAGCCAAACTGAAGGCATGTGTCTGCGGGGACGGTGGCACTCATGGTTACTAGGACTGGGTGTCCCTGCCGTGGAGTTAGCATCCTTCTCGGGGAACGGGGCGGTGGCTGTGCAGTATTTCGCGAAATTCTGTCTTAATAATACACTTTGTTTCTGTCATGCCGTACATGAAGAGTTTTGGCTGCTTTTGACTGTACGATTAAAATACAGCAAAAATTCACACTACATTTGTTGTTATGTAATTAAGTGGTTAGATCAGTTAAAGGAAGCAAAATAATAATATAAACGAATAAATAGAAGACCTCACAAAAAACCCAAACCAAACAAAAGAGCAAATCACACCCTTCGTGGAAAATTTAGCAGAGCATTTCATATGACCTTATACATCTGATATTTCCTTTGCTGGCATCTCTTCTTTACTGAGCCTAGCTCCGCTCCTTGTGACCCAAAAGTAAATCAAGAGGCACTAAATTCTATCCTCTAAAAATGACATGAATGCAAGTGGTTTTTTTGCTTTTTCCTCCAATTTCCACGCGCTTTCTCCTTATTTTGAAGTATAGTTTTCTTGGCCACACTTCCTACATAGTTATTTATTTATTTATTTATTGTTACAATTTAATAATAAAGATATTAATATTTTTCACCTATGAGATGTAGTGATAATTTCAGGTATGTAAAGTTGATTTGTATGTATGTGTGCATATGTGGGTTTTTCACTGCATGATTTACTGAGCAGAAAACAGAGGAAAGCGAAGTAGGGAAATAGAAATGGCCTCATTTTTGCAAGATAAATCATATTATTTTTCCTTTTTTTTAGACAAATGAAAATGAGACCTGGAGAGGTCCTTATAGACTGCTTAGAGTCTGTAGAAGATACCAAAGGAAACAATGGAGATAGAGGTAACTGCATACTCAGGGAAATTGTAAGTCTACTGTTTAACCTGTGTAGGTTCATGAAAGCCTGGTCAGGTTTCCATTGAACTCAGTATCAGTGCTCTGTTGTTCAGAAGATATCCTGCTTATTTCATAGATCTGCCTTGGAGTGTTTTCAGATAGGATCTCTTAAAGTTGTAGGAAGGTGATTCTTGTCTCAGAATTTGTTTAGAATTGAAAGCCTTGTAAGAATAATCCATTTTAAAATAGTGTGGTGCTGTTCTGCTGTAATCCTCTGTAATGCTCAGTTCTTCCCACCCTGTTTTGAACTGAATCAGCAAGGAATATGTAGTGGGCAGGGGCTGAAGCTGCCAGCATGCTGAGATGACCCTTTCGGGGGCTGGATGTGCTGCTCTACAGGGTACAGAATGGAATAAATTTGCATATGACAAAGGGGTGAGGTTATTCATGAAGACAGCTGTGATACTTAACTCATTGCCTTCCCCTTCTCCTCCCTAGAGCAGTTCTGCACTGATTGTGTCTACATTTTTACTGTAAGCATCTGGATTGAAATCAATAACTGTTCTTGGTTTGATTTTGAGGAATGCTGGTATATATTAGAGGTGGTTTCATTTGCTCCTTGTTGGATTTCCTCTGCCAGCACTTAAGAAAAAAATGTGTTTAGTGGTTTAGTGATTTTTCTGGTGGGGTGTCCTGTTCTTTTTGTCTTTTTCCTGTCAAGGGGAAGGAATATGCTGTTGTTCCAAAACTAGAGGTAAATATATATAACAGAAGAGAACATTTCATTTAATGGAATTTATTTAGATTAAAATTATCTACACTCTGTATCTCCAGGCAGACTGCTTGTGACAAATTTGCGGATCATTTGGCGCTCACTGTCATTGCCCAGAGTCAATCTCTGTAAGTATTACCTTTTGTTTCCTTTGTGGTGGCATGCTATCCCTTCACAAAGTATTGATTTCAGTACAGAATACTGACGTATAGCTGTGTTGCTCTGTAAAGTCTGAAATAAACTGCTACTAATGAAACTATTTATAATAAAGGAACTGAGATGATAATTCATAGTGAAATAGTAATATTCAATATTCAATGTTAATTTCTCAGAAAAGAAGTTGAAGAGTTCTTCAGACATTTTTCATTTGGCTGATGTGGGATTCATTTGTTTTTTTAGAAAGAAACAAAAGTTCCAGCTTCATCATACATTTAATTGTATCTCTTCTTGCCACTTGTTTATTCACATTCTGCATTTTTCTATTTATTCCCTACAAGTACCTGCCTTTCCAGTTTTAGTGTTGTAAACTCTGAATAGGTGTCTCATTTTAACTGTACTGAGTAGCTAGCAGTCTTCTTGTATGTAATTTAATGTGCTGAAACAGGAGCAGGATGCAGTTACTTTGTACCCAAATTATTTCCAGTACTTATTGAGGAATCCCCTTCTGTGGAAATATTTATTGGATTGGACTGTACACTGAGCAGCCAGACAGAGTTGGTCCAGCTTTGAGAACGGCACTTGACCAAACAACCTCCCAAGATCCTTTCCAGCTTAAATTAGTCTTCAGTGATGTGATGGGAACCCAGAGCATTAACCACAAGGTGTAATTGTCACAAACAGCATCCAAAGCTATGCTATAAAATTCAGTAATGTACTTTGTAATTTTGACTGTTATTTTTCTTGTTCTCAAAACAATGTTTTTTTTCTCCCCTGACTTTTAAGCTGTCGGTTACAACTGTGTTATAAATATAACTACAAGAACTGCCAACTCAGTAAGTTCCAAAAAATACTTATAAAAATAATAAAAGAAGCTGTAATTAGTTGTTTATACTTACTGCACTGTAGCAACAATAATCCAAAAGTTTACTTGCAAGAACAGTAACAGAATAGTGACGAAAGTTTAATCTTAAAAGTGGAGAGCTCTCAAATACATAGCTTGAATGGAATTACATGCAACTGTGAAGCTATTTGTTTGACTTGCCGCAAAGAACTAGCAGGAAGATGATGTAGATTTCCTGGGCAACCACATGATAACAAAACCAAAAATACTGTTTCAGTCGTGATATTACAAATGTATAGCAGGCAGGCTTCATTAGTTTTACTGTTGGTGGAACTGCTAGTTTATCAAAAAGAAAAATTAGTTCAGTTGAAGACAGCAGTGGATTAGTGGTAGAATCAGGATTACACCTCCATATACACTATTTAAAACAATAACTTAGACAATATCTGAAGATTATTTATTATTTGTACAATCAAGCTAGTATATTGACAAAATGTAAAATTTAATTTTTTCCTTACAGAAATTACGCGGGCAGACAGAAGCTCTGTATATATTGACTAAATGTAACAATACTCGGTTTGAGTTCATATTTACCAATGTTGTTCCTGGAAGTCCCAGACTCTTCACTTCAGTTATTGCTGTGCACAGGTAATGTACTTAAAATAGTGTTTGATCAGTGAGTCAAATATGAGGGGTTACAACTGCTGATAGACAACTGTATATGACCGTCCATATTCAACATTCAGAAAACTTTGCCAAAAGAGAACAATGTCTGGAAGGAAGGGGATGAATGATCACAAATTTTAGTAGAAAACTGCACATAATGGAAACTAATGTGTATTTATACTAGTTATTTATCACAGTTTATACACCTTGTGTGTATAAACTATCTGAACAAATAAAAGTATAGAGGAGCTAATTCCAGTGTGCATTTCCAAGCTACAATTTCTGTCTGTAATAATTTCCCATAATTTCAGACCATGTAAAGGAAATGCAGAGTTAAATCCTGGTCAGAACTCGTAGTCAACTACAAAACAGTGTATGCTTCCCACCTAAGGACAAGTCATCTGCACGAATGTGTGCATAATACATTACCATAGGTGTCTATTCAAGAGCTATGGAATACTGACATATATATTGGATGTTTGTGACTTAACTGGCACTGAGAAATAAAGGACTGTTAATGTCCATGCTATGTATAGCATGGGACCCAGGGAACTTACACTTTGCAACAGAGGCTGGGTGATGACTGTCTTAAGGAAAAGGAAGAAAAGTATAGACATGAACAATACAAGAGATCAAAAAGTTGTTAAAAACCCCTTTTAAGTTTAAAGATAATTTCATTAAGGAAAACTGGAATATAATTAATTATGTTGAAAACGTTTTAGTAGTCCTCTCACTTCTGTGCAATTTGGTGATAAGAAAAGCTGAAAATATACATTTCATATCTGTACTAAAACAAAAAGTAAAGATAATATAAAAACTGAACTATGTATGAACCAATAGGTGTTTTTAATTTTTTGCAGAGCTTATGAAACTTCCAAAATGTATCGTGATCTGAAGCTGAGAAGTGCATTGATTCAAAACAAGCAACTGAGATTGTTACCACAAGAACAAATATATGATAAAGTCAATGGAGTTTGGAATTTATCAAGTGACCAGGTATAGTGAAGAATCAGAGTACATTGACTACAGAAAAGTTAAAATGTTTCAGCTTCCATCTAGCAATTGTACTACTATAGTTTTGTAACCTCAAAGGAATTACCCTTAATGCTGTTCATCAGCTGATGCATGCAGAGAAACTGATCCCATATATTTGCTACTCACTACAACAAAATCTTTTGGCAACCTGAAGTCTACATGACCTGGCTGATATGCAAGGAACTAGGTATACAGTTTCTGTTAAAAAGTTACATTTATGAGTCTAAAGCTCTGTATGATTCTGAAAGAAAATCATGTTTCTGAAGTGCTCTGCTGAATGTTTGTATGTTTACATACAGCTTTGACTAACAGTATTAAGATTATATTTTCTTTTGATTACTGGAAGTAGAAAATATTGGAAAGGAATCTGTGTCTTAAAACAAGAAAAGATAAAGTCTTTAAGATAAAAATAGAAAACATTTATTATTTTACAGGGCATTAGTTGCATGCATTTCCCAGAGCAGTGAAACGAAACAGGAGCTGATATTTCTGTCTGTGCAATTTTAGTCCAGAATAGAAATATGATCCACTCTGACAAGCTAAAAAGTTCTTTCCTCTACATTCCCTTGGCACACATCTCCTCAATTACCTAAGTTTAACCCACATGCCATTATACTTACGCTTTATGCCAGTTCCAGATCTGTACAGTTAATAATGCTCTCAGATGCTTCATGTATTCCCATGAGGTTGGCTGGGCTGTGACTTGATCCAGCCTTGCTGAAGTAGTAGGTACTCCCAGCTATTTTCATTACTCAGGTTCTGTAGCCTTTAAAGATTGGATCCTGCTTCCTTGCAATCAATCGAAAGATTTCAGCTGGGTTTCGTAGGGAAGAATCAGGCTTCTAGTGAATTCAATATGAAGCTGTACCTAACTTATGTGTAAATGGATAGCAGTAATCATCACATTAGGGAAATAAAACCCTACTTAAAAGCAATTCTAACATGCCTTTTCTTTAACAGGGAAATTTGGGAACATTTTTTATTACTAATGTGAGAATAGTTTGGCATGCAAATATGAACGAGAGCTTTAATGTCAGCATACCATATCTACAAATTGTAAGTATCTTACAACAACCCTTTTCAAAATGAAACAGCATATGCTCAAGTCTTTAGTTAAAACTCCCAGCTCACCAAAATTTTATTTCATATCCCACATTCAGGGAGAAATTTAGTCTTACCAGCATCAACCACAGGGTATATTTTCTTTTCTGTCCAGATTAGTTGGGGGATTTCATGGGCAGGTACAGGTTTTGAAAATGGCTTGTATTTCACATTTTTTTAGTGTTTACTTTGATGCTTCATGCCACCTACGTTAACTGGGATTAATGATTCGTGAACCTGATGTTCAGAAATCTACTGTTACCACTGTTACCACTTCTAATAAAACACTTTTCCCTGAGGTTTCAGGGGTTCAGATTTGTAATGATAAATGGGAGGGAATGCTCGTAGTCAAGCTTCCAGAGTCAGTAATTGTAATTATTACAGTGTAAAAAACCCAACTGAAACAAAGAGATTTTTATTCAATAATTACAAAATTTTTAACAGTGTTATACCTCTTCATCATTAGCGTTCAATAAAAATGAGAGACTCCAAGTTTGGCTTGGCACTTGTGATAGAGAGTTCTCAGCAGGTAAGAAGCTTTAATAGCCTTTTTTTATTGATTACATTTTTATATACAGTATTTCTCTAATTTTGAAATGCTATGGGTCTACTTTTAAGGTACGTAGAGCATTCCTTCTGTGTGGCCTTTTGAAAACTTGTAAAAAGTTCTCTTTGCACTGCTTTAAGTGTATGTTAGGGTCAATATAGCTATTGGGAGTTACAGTTTCTCTAAGCAAAGCAACAATAGGCCAGCATGACTAGCTTTTAACTGTCAAATACACTGTCTTCTGACAGATTATCTTTGGGTCTAATTAATTCTGGACTTAATTAAGACCACTCTTTTAAATCTTTGTTATTTCTGTGTATATGAAAGCTTCTTTAGTAACAACATCAGGACCTAACAGACTAAACATTTGCTGGGAGTCAATCGTTAATATCACTTCTGAATTTGTCCCACTCTTGTTAGCTTGTGGTTTTTTGTAAAAGGAGTTTGTTCCCCTTGTATATAATGGGCTAACAGCTAAAAGCTTATCTACCTCATTAGAGAAGCATTGTCATTGTTTTTATTTCACCCATGATTCAAGTGGCAGAATGAAAAAAGATAATATCAAAGATAGTGTTTTCTCAGCAAGCTGAAAAGTGCTATCATTAAACTGGAAATCACTATCAAGGAGAAAAAATGGTTTAAAAATAAAACTAATAAACAGATGTTGTCTTTTTTCTCTGTTATATAGAGCGGAGGATATGTACTTGGTTTTAAAATAGACCCTGTAGAGAAACTGCAGGAGGCAGTGAAAGAGATTAATTCACTTCACAAAGTTTATTCAGCTAATCCTATATTTGGAGTGGATTATGAAATGGAAGAAAAGGTACTCCATTTATTTATTTTAAATTAGATACAATATTGCTAACAGTAATAGAAATGTATTAAACATATTAGATATGTGAATTTACTTAGTAGAGTATTATAATTTACAGCCTCAACCCCTTGAAGACCTAACAGTGGAGCAGGTTCCAGATGATGTAGAAATAGAATCTGATGAACATACAGATGCTTTTGTGGTAAGTGGCTCCACAAAAACCAGAAAAAGAGAATCTTTCTTGTTTGCTTATTCAGATTTAAGCAATGTACAGCTGTAATCCTCTACTAAAGATAAGATGCGACTGTACTTTCTATATTTAAAACACATCTACATGCCTTTTATTAAACATCCTGATTATTAAAGGAGTTTATTCTGTGTATGAATTTTTAATTTAAAAACAAACTATTATTCAAAATGAATAGTAGTAGATATTTAAAAGAATAGTTGCATGTAGTTTCTCAATACATTAAAATCAGGAATACCTTGAAAATAAGCAGTATAATATAATCAGATACATTGTATTAAAACAAGTCTTCCTTCTCTTGGAGCAGACAAAGAGATGGCGATATCTGTATGCTCAACGTTTATCTAAGATTCAAACTTGAAAGTTTTTTAGAAAGGCAGCAATAATTTTTTCTTTCTATGTCTCCCAGTATTTCAGGAAAGCTTACTTTAAAATGCATTAGGTTGCTTGGTGACCCTCTTTCAACGAATTTCCAAACTTATTATGCAACCCAGTAACACCTGGCTCCATGATTCACGGCAAGGGTAGATGGCACATGTTGTCAAATGTTAGCTATGATGCATTCACAATTGACATGTTTTCTTACCAGTCTCTAAAATTTGATAAATTAGCAGGGCTAACACCAGTGTTATTTCCACTCCTTTTAATTTTGCCGTCTTTTACTAATAAAGATAAGCTCTGGTTTTTTTCTTTCCCTCTTTCATAGCTTTTTGCCTTTTTTCTTTTCAATTTTGCACGTTTTTATTCAATCTGCAGCATATTGGAAGACGTACCTTTTCCTTAAATGGAGATCTCTTTGCTCTATTGATGCCTTTGTCACTTGAATTAAAAAACTGAGCTTTTTATATTCTCAAACAAAAACTGGAAGCTGAAAATGGGTAGAAGGTGGTTGGTGTAGGAGACACAGGTTGCCCAGGAAGGAGTGGCTACACACCAGTATTCCACAAGACTTGATGCTGCAGGAAAGCGCTTTGCTGCCCCTCACCAGTCCACATTGGCAGCTGAAGCAAGATTGGGCTCTTTTTAGTAAATAAGATGTAGAATCTGCTGGTCCAGAGATTTCCAGAGCTGTGGATATTTTCTGATATCTGATATCCTGAAGAGTTTGAGCCTTAATTTCCACACAGAATGGAAAAGATGGTATCTCTTCCCACGTCTCTTATTTGTTGAGTTGTTCTATTACTCCATGTTCGTTTCTTAGATTGAATATGATGTTAACTGAATTTTTATATTATACATTTTAAGCAAGTTTTTGATGTTGAATAGTAAATGCTGCTGCACATGAGGCAAAAAAATATCAGGATGCTGTCAGTTTTTTTCATATTAACATTCCCTATTAAGTGTTTGTCAGTGTAACAAATGTAATAGAAAATGTTACCATTTTAAAAATCTTTGTTTCTGATGATGGAAAATTCCAAGATTGCTATTTAATGAAAAATAACCATAATCCAGTGGTATCTAACCTATAATCCAAAACAGAAACTCCTATTAGAACCCTTTTGTAAATTATTTTAACATAGAAGTAAAACACATATAGACTGGATTGTTGTGGAAGGCCTACCCAATACAGTTTTGACCCCAAGGAGTTATTAGCAAATACGGGTTTTAGACTTCTTTTTTCAAGGTTCTTTTTTGTTTTCCTTTGCAGGCTTACTTTGCTGATGAAAACAAGGTAAGGAGATTTCTTTCATACTATCACATTCATGTTGTTAAAATGAGATAATGAAATTAAAACCTGCCTTCTTCTTTATTGTATTTTTTCTCATATCTCATGCATTCATAAAAGCAACATGATCGGGAGCCTGTTTTTTCAGAAGAACTGGGACTTGCAATAGAGAAGCTAAAGGATGGATTCACACTCCAGGGACTCTGGGAAGTAATGACCTGATTTAGACTGGCACATGTTTGTTTCCTAAGCAAGGAAAAACTTGGTTCTTGCTGGATTTAGATCTGTAGAAGATAATTTAGAAATATCAGAGTAGCAGAGAAAGAACATGCCAAAGATAAAGAGCAGGCAAATATTATATAATAAGCCCCAGGTTATATCATAAAAGAAAGATTATTCAAGAACTTTCTATGCCTAAAGGCTTTGCATTTCTTGTGTTGCCTCTCTCAGCAGTGGGAGGACAGCCACTCAGTAAGGCAGGCGGGGCGCAGCTGCTGAGGGAAGCGCTGCCCCCTGCAGGCCCCCTTCGGTCACGGCTGTAAGGACCTGTGAATTCCCTCTGCCTGTCAGACTGGGAGCACCTGAGAGTCCCTCTGCACAACGGCATGGCAGTGCCATTTGACACACTTGTAACCTCCGCTGTTTTCAGGATTGTCCTTTTTCTCCCTGCCCTGACAACACAAGAGTTGGCCATGGTGTTTCAGACACCATTTTATACAACTTCACGGCTCCTATGTTTATGCTGTCAGGACCAGGCACTGCTTGCCATTTTACGTGCACTATGTCAGAAAAGGAAGCCTCCTCTTTTGCACATGGAGACCACTGTTTGAGACACGGTAGTGTTAGGTATGCAGTTTGATGCTCTATTTCAAGTATTCATGTATTCATACAAAATGATGTACTTTCCCATAATGATTATGTTTGAATTAAATTACCATAACTTGTTTAATGATTTGCAACACAGAAATACCATAGTACACAGAACATTTTGTACATAGGCATACTGGCTGTGTTATTGAAGAAAAAGCAATTCTGTTCCAAATAATAGCTTTCATGTCTCATAATTCTGCTAAATGTGCAGCACGTATCATTCCAAGTATTTAATTGTAATCCAGATATCCTCATACAGTTGTTGTTTATTTGTTTGTTTCTTTTTGCTAGAGCACTTTTTAAGGCAATGATCTAGAAAAAAGTGCACATGCAAATAGCTTCTGTGTGTGTCATTAGACCTTTTATGATGTTATGTGTTATAGAGAAATGAGTCATTTATTGTTTAAAGGAAGACACAGCTGTTACGTTTTCTAGTGAGATATAACCTCTGTGCTGTTTTCTATAAATGGAAAAAGTCAAATGAGCTCTCCTCTCAGCTGTTGTTTCAGCAGCTGACTGTTAAAGTAACTGTGGTGTGAATGTAATACTGGTGTTTGTAGAAAATCTTTCAAGGTATGTATTTTAATGAAATACTACCTATATTGAAAAGCAGTCATTATTTCAATAAACTGTGATAATACTATATATTGTTGCATTCAAATAGTTGTATTTTGATCCTGTTTCCATTACATTCAAAGAACTTTTTACCATATGGGTGGAGACTTCAATTTGAATTATTTTGGAAAGCAAAACTTTACCAGAAATAACATATATTTTATGTCTAAACAGCAGCATTTGGTTTATAAAAATATGGATATTAAGAAGCAGCCCAAAATTTCAAGGTCCTAATATCTGAAGAAATTGGTATGTGATACGGTTATGTATAAAAATAATCTTAGAACAAAGGCAATCGATACAAAGTTCCAGAGTTTTTTAGTATCTTTATGACTGCAGCAATGAATGTATTAAGCAACTCTGAAAAAGTGAACAGTAGTTACAAATGACAACTTGATTAATAATATTTCTATTTCAGAATATTTAGTAACATCTATCTGTGCAATCTTGCTCATAGCTGTCTCACTGAGGGTCAGATTCTGCTGTCCTTACTCATGTCAAATAATTTATTACATTGCACGTAATCTTACTGATTCAATGTGGAGAATGATGGCAAAACCTGACCATAGTGACTAAGAGCAACAGTTGCTTCTTTCAGTCTTTGACAGCTGCAAGAGCAACTCTGTTTTTCCAAACTGTCCATCCTAAATTCCAACCTGTAGGAGTATGTACCTATATTTAGCTAGCGAGATTAAGTTGCAGAGGCTTCAAGCAGGGCAAAAAGTACATGGGTCTGCCTTTTTTACAGACAAACCTTTGGGCAGACAACAGCTAAAGGTTTCTACTCCCTCCCCTTTCCCAAGTGTTTGCGAAATGGATTCCCAAAGGGAACTGACTGAAGAGCTCAGACTTTACCAATCCACCCTCCTTCAAGATGGCCTCAAGGAACTCCTTGAAGAGAAAAAGTTTGTAGATTGCTCTCTAAAAGCTGGTGACAGAAGCCTGCCTTGCCACAGATTGATTCTGTCGGCATGCAGCCCTTATTTTCGTGAGTACTTCTTATCTGAGCAAAATGAAGAGAAAAAGAAGGAGGTAGTTCTAGATAATGTTGACCCCAACATCCTGGATATGATTGTCAAATACCTTTATTCAGCAAGTATTGATCTCAATGATTCTAACGTGCAAGATATTTTTGCTTTGGCCAGCCGCTTTCAGATCCCTTCTGTATTCACTGTGTGCGTCTCCTATCTTCAGAAGAGGCTTGCTGTTGGTAACTGTCTGGCCATCCTCCGATTAGGTGTTCTGCTTGATTGCCCAAGACTTGCATTTTCTGCCCGTGATTTTGTTTCAGATCATTTTGTGCAGATCTGCAAAGAAGAGGACTTCATGCAGCTTGCCCCGCATGAACTTATCTCAGTTATTTCACCTGACAGTTTAAACGTAGAGAAGGAAGAACTGGTATTTGAAGCAGTAATGAGATGGGTCCGAACAGATAAGGAGAACAGAGTAAAGAGCCTGGGGGAAATTTTTGACTGCATACGTTTTCGTCTTATGCCAGAAAAATATTTCAAAGAACAGGTTGAGAAGGATGATATAATTAAAAGCAACTCAGACCTTCAGAAAAAAGTAAAGATTATTAAGGATGCTTTTGCTGGGAAACTGCCTGACTCTAGCAAAAGCACAGAAAAGTCAGCGAAAGGGGAGGTGAATGGCGATGTAGGAGATGAAGATTTATTGCCTGGCTACCTAAATGACCTTCCCAGGCATGGCATGTTCGTCAAAGACCTGATTCTTCTGGTTAATGACACTGCTGCAGTAGCCTATGATCCTCTTGAAAATGAATGCTATCTAGCAGCCCTCGCAGAACAGATTCCCAGAAATCATTCCAGTATAGTCACCAAACAAAATCAGGTCTATATTGTTGGAGGACTGTATGTGGAAGAGGAGAACAAGGATCAGCCTTTCCAGTCATACTTCTTCCAGGTACAAGCTTTATAATTGTTGGTATAATAATAGGTGCTTATAAGGGTTACTGAAAAGTGTTCTGAAGTGGGTTGTCTAGTGTCTTTGTATGGTGATGGAGAGAAGTATCTAGAGAGAGTTATTTTTGTCTCAGAGAGAGAAATGAAACTGAGGGACTTGCATCTTCTTTTTCAAGATTAACCCTTGGTGAGATCTCAGAAAATACTAAAATGATTAATATATTCTATCTAGGCACTTGCTTTCATTAAGGCCCAGATTTTTCATGGTATAGATGTCTAAGTTTAATAATATTTTTGTAAAATACTTTTTGTGTATTTCTGTTAACTTCAGTGAAAGTTGGGAGTGCTTTAGCTGGTTTAGATCTAATGAGATGTCTTTTTTTTTTTTTTTTCTGAAATACTCTCATGACAGCAGTAATGTGTGTATTTTAAGTGCAATTTCTGTCACTAAAATTGCAGAAGTCCTTTTTGTTGTATCTACATTTGAAAGCCTAAGGGCCATACAAATATGTAATTTAGAGGCAGAAGGTTTTTCTCCTGGCAAACTGTCAGTGTCAGTACATTAAATACCATGTTTCAACTGAGTGTAATTTTATATCTTTGTAAATCTGTATAATACAAGGCTGATTAATACTAACTGTAACTCCACAATATATTTCAGGAAAAGTAGCAAAAATGCAGTTTGGCATGCTTATAGCAGGAACTAAGTCTGTTGTGTTTTTAGCTATGTGCTTTGGTATATATTTAAACTATTTTGTGATGAATTATGCAATATGCTGCTGGCCATGTCCTCTCTTTAGGCACACTGGCCTAAAAGAGTAAAAGTAAGTCCCATTTCAATATGAAATAAAGCACAGTAATAAGCAGTGATAGAATTTTTAAGCCTTCAGATACTAAAAAATGCAAATATTGTTTATAGGAGTATGGCTCACTGATTTCACACACAAAGACTTGGTTTCAGACATTTGCTACATCTGTGAGAGGGAAGTCTTAGTTTGTAGGGGAGGGACTAACACTTTCATTTCCTTATGTAGGTGTAAAACACTAATCACTGAAGTGAAAAACTTGTTACAGAAATATTCTTCGAATAGAAATTACATATTGATGTCATAATGTGTATTTAGTCAAGAACTAAGTAAGTCTCAGGCGACTAGAAAGAGGCCTCTGAGAAACTAAACCTCAAGACTGATAATAAAAATTGATGAAGTTTTCAGAATTTTACTTTATGTATCAACATCCATTTCCTGAAATCATTTTCTTTGCTTGTCGTCTTTAAGCTTGCTTGCTGCTGCTATTCCCTATAGTTAAAATACTTGTCTGCGTTACCCATGTGGCTGTTGTTCCCTCTAAAATATTAATCTGGTGCCAAACTAATATTCACTTGCTGATCTTCCTTTCCCCACCAGTGAAGCATTGTATTTCTCCGATCAAACTTTAACCTGATCCAGCTTGCTAAAATGCCTAAAGGTTATTGCAAACTGGGAGAAAACAAGGCTGCCACTGGCTCGAAAATGCACGGCGAGTTGATGCCCACTCAGCAGTAGATATGTCATCGTGAAGACTGATGTACTAAGTGAGCTGTGATCTCTGAGAGGTACATCCTCTCATTACCCCACCCAGATCCAGCTACTGGGGAGATCCATGCTCAGGAACTACATTTCACTGTTGAAATAAAATTTTCTGTCCAACAGGAGTGGTCTGTCAAATTTGGGAGATGCATTTAGTGAGGAAACCTTGACTACGGAAGGTACTTCTGGAAGAAGAATGTCACCAAGCAAAACCATGAACTTTATTTTGACTGAACTCTCTTTTGCTTTCTATCAAATGCCTTTACACCCACACAAACTCTTATCTTACCCTCCCTTCCTGTACCAATGTCAAGCAAATCTATATGCAGTAGGTGTGAGAAAATAATTCTTTTTGAACATTAGAGATAATTCAGGTTCAATCGGAAGTTCTCACATCAAAACAAAAAATAAGCACCACAGTTCTAGGAAAATATTGTGGTTTTCTTTTCTTCTGTCCTCTTGCTGCTGCTTCTCCTTAGATGTTTTCAGCATACTGGATGTGAATTGAGACAGCCCTGAGAGTACTGCAGTAGAAATTACATCAGTATTATTGCCAAGAGAGCTGCAGTGATTACCTGTTTTGCATAAGAGTGAAGTCTTTTATTCCCTGTGTCTTCAGAGACCTCATGAATTTTTGAGGGTATTTGTGATGAAACACTCATCTGTTGCTCTAGGGATCGCAAAAGAAACATCTGTGCCATTTGCCATGCGATAGCTCCTGATCAGTAAGAACTGTGTAAGCATGTCTGGCATCTCATTGTAGCGATGAGCACAACCTGCTAAACATACACGTGTGGAACTGCAGGAGTGTCTGCTCCCTCGGGCAGGAAGAACCACTTGTTCTTTCCAATGTGATAGGGAACCAAGCATTAGGATATAAGGAGGAAGAGCTGAATAAAGAGGCAAGGAAACAGTGAGGATGAGCAGACACAGAGAGTTGTATGGCATTGACTCTGCTAGATCTCAGCACTATGCAACATGGGTGGGTAGAAGACATCATTCATTAGCTGCACTGAGGGAAGGGCAGGTTGTTCAGGCAAGCAGATTTGCTATTGAGAGGCACTGAGTACCAATAGATAAATTCTGTGGAACAATATTCGTTGTGTGGATTTTTACTCTTTGCCTTTCCTAACCCTTTCTGTTCTGATGCTCTTTCAGCTGGATAGCATTGCTGGTGAGTGGGTTGCCCTTCCTCCTCTGCCGTCAGCCAGGTGTCTCTTCGGGCTGGGAGAGTCAGACAACAAGATCTATGTAATAGCAGGCAAGGACCTTCGCACTGAGGAGTCGCTAGATTCAGTATTGTGCTATGACCCTGTGTATGTTTCAAATTTAATTACGCCCACTGAGGACATGTAGATGGCCCATCGTTAGCTGAAAAAACCTAACAGTGATCTTCTTGTTCCAGGGCAATGAAATGGGGTGAGATCAAAAAACTACCCATCAAAGTATATGGCCATGCAACTATCTCAAACAATGGATTGATATATTGTCTTGGTGGAAAAACTGATGATAAGTGAGTTTCTAAGTCTTTTCATGCCAATTAATAACATTATCTTCTTGGTCCTTAATAAATAATATGTCCTCACACTCAGAAATGAGGGTTTCCCTTTTCTGCATCTCTGGATTAAGGTTGGTAACAGTCTGGCAGAGGGGAACACATTACGGTATGTAGGATATACTTTTTTGTGATAAGGTAAATTACATATAAATTGTAATCCAACTTGGTTTTTTAATAACCATACTCATTTCCAAGGCAAATTTTACTTACACTACAGACAAATTAGTAATACATAGCTATGAGGACCTTCACTGAAAGTATTCTTTCCTTTCAGATAGAAATATGTAGGTGCCCTGGAATTACTGTCTCAGTTTTTCCAATTTTCTGACCTGTGATACCTGTTATACCTTAATGGGTATAACATCAGGAAAATAAAAGTTTTCACTCACACTGAACATGTGGTGGTAATTCTTAAGTGTTTGTATAGGGGATATTTAAGATGAAAGTTTGTCGTATCAACCAAAACACCATCATAATCTTTCCTTTACATAACCTTTGCTATATATTCCTCCACAAATCCATCTGAATACAGTATGCTGGGAAAGGATGTTGTCTTTCTCCTCAAAGGTACAGTGAAATTGCTGCCCTGTGTAATGTAAACTGCACTGAACATTTGATTTAGTCCTATGGATGTGATTAGTGCTTTTTAGACATTGCAAAGATTCTCGGATTAGATACAAGAAAGCATCTCCAGGAGAGGAAAGAGGTGGTATAGAGAAACCTGTACAATCTACCTCAATTAGATCTACTTGGAACAAGTCAAAAGTTCATTAGAAATGATCACTGGTTTTCTTTTTCCTGCCCAGGAAATGCACTAATAGACTATTTGTGTACAATCCCAAGAAAGGAGACTGGAGAGACCTGGCTCCAATGAAAGTGCCTCGCTCAATGTTTGGAACAGCCATCCATAAGGGCAAGATTGTCATTGCAGGTGGCGTCACTGAGGAGGGCCTTACTGCATCTGTTGAAGCTTTTGATCTGACCACCAATAAGTGAGTGCAATATTCAAGCTATTTTAAACAAGTGTTTTATCATCTAGGCTTTTAGGAGCTCTGAGGTAAGAGTCACAAAGCTGTTCAGGTACCTATACTCCCACTGAGACATTTGCAACAACAGCAGCAGTTGACAGAGCTTGTCTCTAGACATTTTTCCTGCACCCGCACACACTCATACTATTATGCCAGTGCCACTTTAAATAAATATGCGTTTTGGAAACTATAGGGAAAAATGAGAGTAACAGTATGTCTGCATGAAGCATTACTGAAGAATCAGGGAATCTGTAAGAAGTAGTCCCTAGGAAGAGATGTCATTAACAGTGTAATAGTGTCACTTAAGAGTTGCAGAAGTCCCTGAGTGGATAGAACTTACTGCTGATAAATCTCAGAATTTTTTTCTTTCACTAAACCATGGCCTTGGTACCTGAATTTGTTGCCCAGAGAAGTATTTTAGTGCATTTAATTTACAATATTTCTCATGCGTTCAACTTGACTTTTTCTTTTCATCCTTAGATGGGAGATTATGCCTGAATTTCCCCAAGAGAGAAGTTCCATCAGTTTAGTCACTTTAAGTGGAGCTTTGTATGCTATTGGAGGCTTTGCAATGATTCAACTTGAATCTAAAGAATTTGCACCTAGTGAAGTCACTGACATATGGAAGTAAGTTTAATTTTAGTTACTCCTTCCTGTTCAAAAGCCTTATCTAAAATTGAGATTTGTAGACACTGGAGGCTAACACTATTTTTCTGTTTAACTCTGAAAATGACCCAGAGCACGAGTTGGAAAGCACTTGTTGACAGATAAAAAAGTTTGTCAGAAAGTCACAAATAAACATGAGACTTGGATCTAATGACTACTTCCACCTACTAATTATTTGACCAGTCCAAGTCACGATCTTCAGCTTCTTTAGAAGAGTAAATTGCCATCTCTTGGCAGGTTTAGCCTTGCCAATAAAAACATTCGCTTGTGACACTGATGCAGAAAAGCATATATACACAGAGGCCTATACATACTCGTGTCGATAGTCAGATGAGTAACTGTTCCAAGAGAATCAGATGTCCCATCTCCTAGATTTTTTTTGAGCTAATCACAGCAGCGGTGATGAGACATCATATCTCTGCTGCAACTCTTGGTTGCTAATGTAAATCCGGAAGTTTTAGTTGGCAGTAGGAAGGAAAACCCCCCAACTTTATATGCAAGAATATGAAGAAATTCAAAATGGATGCTTAAGGAGGAAGTTTTTAGATGGTAATTAAAGCATGACACAGGCCAACAACAAGCTTTAGGGACCAGGAAAAGAATAACTTGTGTGCAAGGACATCTTTCTGTTCTGGAGTAGAGGACAAAAGCAGCCTTTTGTGGCACCCTACAGCACATGGTTGCTACAAGCCTTAGCAACAGGTGATACTCCTTTTCATGTTATGTGCACTGAAGCATCAAACTCAAAGAAGCTATTTTCTAACACCTTTTTAAATGCAGGTATGATGATGAGAAGAAGGAATGGATTGGCATACTGAAAGAGATCCGATATGCTACTGGAGCCTCCTGCCTGGCCACACGCTTAAACCTCTTCAAGTTATCAAAACTGTAAACAAAATGCTGGAAGATATGATATGGTGAGGGAGTTTTGATAGGCTCTTCTGGTTTTGTTGCATGAAAATGTCCCCAAATTGTACAGTTTTGTAGAAGCATACTAGTCATACTAGGAACTATTAAATAGTTCATTTGTCTGTCCATGTCTTAAGATACTTCCTAGCTAACCAGCAACCACTGAATTTTTGCCAGCATTTAAATTACTGAAGAGTTATAAATTAATGTTGATTAGATTAAGATTTTTGGCAATTTTTCACTCTGTGAAATTACAAACAACACTAGTTAGACTTCCTTGCACTCAATACAATCCAGGTATTGGTGGTTTATCCTCCAAACAATGCCCATGAATTAATTGTTAAGTTAAATACAACTAATAGGTGGCTAATTTTACTAACTGGCTGTTTGTATGGCCAGATTTCCCCTTTTAGTAATCTATGTAAATCCTGCACTCTTCAGCGTTATCTTGGAAATATTTTCATCACAGACCTCAAAAAAATAATTTAGCTTGGAATTGAAATGAATGTTGAAAACAAAAGTGGCTTAATACTATGTGGACTAGTAAATGCCAGTCTCAGCCAAAGCTATACTAGTAGATAGAGAGAGGGAAGAGAGAGAAGTTCACGAGGTTAGTAGCTCTACTGTTTCACCTACTGTGTTTAGACTTCTGATAACAAGGATTTTCCACTTTTTTATGCTTTTATATTTATTTCCAAAGCAAATATTTTATGGAAGTTTTTCTCAGAGATCTGAGGCAAGTAACAAGCATTCATGAAAAAGTCCTAAAACAATTATCATCAGCAAATACCTGTGACAGAGAGGACTTTTTCATTTACTTGATGCATTTTGACGTTGACACTTTTAACAATTAAACTTTGTTTTTAAAACTATAAAAGTATCACTTGATGGTGTCTTTTTTTTAGTGATTAGCTCATCTTCACTATCATATTGACAGGACACAGATCTCTTAGTACAGCCTTTGTCCAAAATGGAGCACTCAGTTTTCTTCAGAGCATGCTTACCTTCTTTTGTAGAGTATCACTTCAAAGGATTTCTCCATTGCATAAAGAGGGTGTCATAAATGTAATGAATTTCGTAAATCTAAATCTAATTACAATTGATGTAGCAGGAAAACTGGAAAAGAAGCCCACCACACCTGACTGAATAGCAATGCCAACTATCAAATGACCTCTTGAGTTGCCCTCCTATAAGACACAGGTAAACATATGCAAAGGCACAGCCATCATAGTTCATTTCAGTATGTTACTGTCCACTAGTACTTAATCGGTGTGACATTTTTCCTGTTTTTCCCTTTAGTACCCAAATCTGCAGCTGTGCATAGCACCTTTTTATTGGCTTCAGTTAGATCACAGGTTTACACCACCCATCTGCTCTAACACTTGCTGATTTAATATAGAAAGAATGAGTGCAAAGAATCAAGGACAACACATTTTACTGCATTGCTTTTTTTTGCCCTTTCTGGACCACTCATAACAAGTTTTAATCCTCTTCTCATTGTGCATACTCATAACTTTATCCATACATAATTTGAAGAAAACTGGCATGGTACAGTGACTGCTAGAACCCTGAAAAACAGGGTTCAGCTCAAACACATGACCACTGTGACTGATGGCTTCAGCCACTGCAACCTTTCCTACACTCCAAGGCTGCTGCTTGAGGGCGATCTGTACAGCAGCAGTCATGCAAGACCTCTTTGACATGTAGCTCACCTTCTGAAATACTAACTTATATTTATGATTGTCTTCTCTATTTTATACAAAACATAATGCCCATGGAATCTTCCTATGTGCTGTGCTTTCAATGGCATTTCCTCAAAGCAGTCATTACATCTTGCAGCCCTTGTCAATTTGATAACCCTAAGTATCTAGACTACCATCTACTAGTTTTGTCAGTCATCCCACAAACATGAGGACTGCCTCAGGAGGAAAGTACCTTGCAGCTTAGGTCAGTTCTGTTGGTTTTTCCTCACTTTCCATTCCTGTCCTGATTTGTATTCAGTTAATAAAAATCTTTTCTTCTGCTGCTTAATAGTAAAAAAAATGTGACAGCCAGATGCATAATGGCCAATTCAGATATGCAGTGCCTTATCTCTGCCAGGTTTCAAGTGAAGTGGTAAAAGAATGTGCCCTACTTCTACTAAATAAGGCAGAAAACATATCCTTGTTGCACATGTGAGAAAACAGGCACAGCTCGCAGTCATCCTAAGGTGATGGCAGCTGTAGGCACAACATGGCTGCCTCTGAAAATGGGATGATTTGCCAAGCATGACCACCCTACAGTTACTACCCTACAGTGAACATTCACCTGGCTATTCCATGTCTTCCTTCTACATCTCAGTGTCTTATGCCTCCTGCACAAACCCTGGCAGGGTTTTTAACTATGTGAAGGTGTTCCAGAAGGCTCAGCCATTCTTCTGCACACACCACATCAGAGCGTAGGAGAAGCAGCTGCAGGTTCCTCACCACGCAACACTCTCCCCCAGCACAGTCCCCCACAGTATCTCTGTTCTGAGAATGGAAACTGAATGGCTCTAAAAGCAGCCCTATTCTTAGCAAATCTGCATTTCAGGTTCTTGGTTTCAGCATACAGATACTGTTTGATTCCTAACTGCTCATTCTGCCACATTCTGCTGGAGGACAGACATAGTTTCCAGTAGATTGCTGACTCCAGTCTCCTAGTCAGTCATATTTCCAACTTCTTCTGTGGAGAGTTTTATGTCTGGCTAAGCCTCTGTCCTATTTATTTAGGAGAAAATAATGTAATTTTATGGCAAAACTGCCAGATTCATGTGCTCATAGTAGCTTCCAGATAATGAGAAGTTTTAAGCATCCCTATCCCATCTTCACCGCCCACTGTGACCTGCCTTTTGCAATCCCTAACAAATAGAGGATTAAATCTCTTTACATCTGATGACCTTGGCAAGCCTTGGTCCAGCTGATACAGATAAAGAGATTTTTGAAACTTAAGTATTCCAGGATTACGAGACGTTTCATGGTATATAAACTGCTTTTATAAAAGTACTTTAGACTGCATGTCTGACATCACTGTATTCCATATAGCTGCTGGCTCAGGTATTCCAGCTGTTCACCTTTTGTTGACAGAACCATAGAATTCCATTCGAAGTGAGGAATCTGTAGAACAGAATGGTACAAACTGACTTTTAACATTGGTGTAAGCCATACACCATCTAAGAGCAAAAACAAGGCTCTCTGATATCTGTTGTTCTTCACTTGAAGATATTTACCACCCATGTCCTTCCAAAAGCCTGCTTACTCTAATACTGAAAAGATCTATTTCTTATTGGAATATTCTCCTCTATGTAAAGTAGTCAGTCTGCTTCCAAAAAGCAGCATAGTTGCAGAGATATAAACAGATGCCCACACAATACAGGCTGTAACATCTCTGTTACACCCTCCCATCTTTTAAAACCCAAATCCCAGGTCACTGTAGTTTGTAATGTTACTGTATCAGACTGGAATGGTGTTATCAGTAGTACAACATCAGAAAGGATGATTATTCTGTTTAAAAAAACCTCAACCAACAAAATGTAAGCTTAAACAAGTATTCTAGCTAAAATTAGGGTAGGTGAGTAAATATACAGGAGCCTCTGCATTCACAAGTCTCTATTTCCCTAATGTTTCATTGCTGGTGGTGAACTATCTCTGGCCTCTAGTGTTTCCTGTCACAGCACTATCACTGCAGCAGAAAAACAGCATCCATAGCCCATCTGGCAGCTGCCAAAGCTGTCTTATCACTCAAGGAGGGTATGTTCAATCTTTTTCTACCATAAAAATCTTAATGAATTGAACTAAAACTCTGATTTCACTTTTTCTCCTTTACGCAGGCTACATTGAGATTGCTAGTTTGCCTGCAGTAAGGTCAGACTGGGACCTTTTGACTTCAGTTTTGCTCCACCCTCTTTCAGAGAAGGTGTGAGCTCTATGAAGTCCTTTCACCATTTTGAGAACAGCTTGGAATTTCCCCCCTAAATACAAAAATTGCTCTCTCCTAATAGGTGCTTTTAACCATTAAAGTGTCTCTAAATGTGTTGCAAGGAAAATGGTTCATTTTGTGCTGCTGATACAATGCAGAAAGGACCCAAAGTATTGTGGACTGCTCACCTGAACCACTTGGTACCCCAGTATTTCCAGGTGTCGCTTTTTCATTGCAGGTTCTCCTTTCAGATGATGTGAATAATCTTTGCTAAAAGCTTTTGAATCAAGAAATTCCAAAGCAATTCTGCAAGCAGTAAAAATGTGCATTTACTTTCAGGTCCTACCTGAATAGCAAGAAGTGATATTTCTCATTCAGTATTGATAGTTGCAGCAAGACTAGATAAACCTGACAATTCTCAGAAAACAAAAATTAAACAACTCCCTGAAGTTAGACAAAAACATCTTCCTCTTCTTTATCTAGAGATACTTGAATTCAGAAAAAGCATTTTTTCCCTGCATCTGTTTTTGTTCAAATGGTAAAAACAGCTAACCAGCATTTTCAAGGCTGACATTTGACGAGGTGGGAGGAAAACAGTATTCCAATCTCACAAAACACATTTCAAGAACCTGTACTGGGTTTGGCTGGGATGGAGGTACTTTTCTTCATACCAGTTCTCTCCCCCATCACACTGCCCAGGAATAAGCCATGCCATGCAAATGGGTGGGAGCAGCTGCAGCTAACCCACCACACCCCAGAATGCTAAACCTCATTAGACTTTGGAAAAAGGAACAGAACATTAGGACATGAGCATCAAAACCCGGGTCTAAACTGGATGTAAACTGGGAAGAGCTAATGTGCAAGAATTCAATGTACTAACCTTTGAGCTCCTGGTGGCAGAGCCTTTCTCCCTTCATCCTTGGCGTCATGTCTCAAGTGTATTCCCCCCACACCATCCAAAGGTATATTCTGAACCATATAGGAAAGAGGCTTCTTATTTATATCCAGGACACACTCAAAATCTGCCAGAAAACACAACAAACCTGTTTACTGACAAAATAAAAGTGAAAGAATTTGATCTGTACAATGTTTACTTCTAGCAAAACTAAGTGACAGCCATAATTAGAGATACCCAACATTATTTATATTACGAAGAAATTTTTAGAAACTGTATTTTATACAACAATTTCTTCTTTGCAATATCTTCTGTTATCTTGTGGCCATATGACCAGGAGTTTCCTAATCTTGGTGATAACAGTGATATGAGAAGACTCCATAACAGTTTTTAGAGAACTAACTTCTCACCTATTTCATAGTAGTACGGTGTGAGAACAGATATTCTTGAGTAATGGCTCCCTCCTAAGATCTCTGTCAGCATTCTGTGAATATGCTGTCTCTGTGGATTTATTTGGCTCATGCCTATGAAGACAAAGAATTCATACATCAAAACTTCCACAGCCAAAATTCTGAAAATACTGCTTTGAGATATTGCATTTTTGACAGCCAGGTTACTGAATTAAATCTTTTCCATAGATCCCAAGTGTTATTCCATCATAATTCAGAGACAAAGTGATCATATTTTAGATAGGAAGTGGCAGGTGCATGCTGTTAAGTAAATTTCAAATCCAGACTTTAGATCCCAAGATTTTTATATTCACATACTACAAAAACTTCACTTTTAAGTTTCACCAGTTGGATTTTGTTTGCTTTTAATAATGTTCAGACACGTATTTACCCACCTTGTGTTTATTACAGGCACACCACACTATCTGCCACTTCTCTGTCCATTGCAGATTAACACCTTGCTCCATTAAACATCTTCAGTCTAAGAGACAAAAGTAGCTGAGTTCTATGGATAGCACAGCAGATCTCCCCATGAGAATTAGTGGAGGAGATACTGTGTTTGCATTAGATGGATTTTCTGAATTGATCACTATTCTGAAAGATCTCAGCTGCTACACTCGATCACTAGCCTACTTCTCTATCTCTCATCCCTGATGGATCTCAATTCTTGTGAGGAAGAAGGGAGGATCAAGTTCAAACCAGCCAGTAAAAATGTTTACCTTGAAAAATTTAAGTCAAATGTTCAGTCTTGTAAGTGAAGCAGGGAGCAAAATATCCCATATCCTCCAGTACAGAATGATCCTCTTCCTGCCTTTCTGTCCTTAGTGCCATTTAATTTTTTTTTACATTTAATTGTATTTAATTTTCATTCTTATGACGAAATATACCATCTCTATTACATTAATTCTCACAAGGAAAACTAGTTTGCTCCCAGTTGCACTACTTAACGGCTGCACTTTTCAACAACACATGCTCAGCAGAGAGGGGTGTGCCTTCTATTGTGTGCTAGTGTCAGCATGACGGTTTTAGAAGAAGAATCTAGTATATTGTTAGAAAAATACACTATTATTAGTAACGAGGGCAGTTTTCCCTCTCCTAAATTACTTACTGTTATGAAAGACACGTTGACAGTACGGCTCATGAAACCAAGGGATGTGAAACTCTGGGCATTCCAGACAGACTGCTCTGTTCAATTTCATGAGGCTTGAGTGGACCCTCTGCTTCACTGTATCAGGCAGAACTGATTAAAAAAAAAACCAACCATGTGTGAACGGAAATGTGAAAAAATCCAACAAATTGAACTAAATGGTAACCTCTGAATTTTTTACTAGAAATGCAAATATCTGTATACTATGGCATTTATAAAATTAATGCTGCAGAATTTTAGAAAGGTTCTAAAAATCCCAGAGAAAATAAATGAAAAAAGCCCAGTTCTGCTCAATATTAAGAACAACAGCAAGACAAAAGATAGAAATTGTTTCTATCATGTAAATTTAATGAAGTAGTTGAGGGCAAAACGGCAAGAGGACGTTGATAATGAACAACATACAGGTAGAGAGGAATGAAACAGTTGGTCTCATTTTTAGAGAGAAGAGACAGGTAGGATACATTGCTTGCAGACAATCCCACATTATTCCTTCAGCTTTGGGACTACTTCTATTAATAAACACCACAGTCAGGTAATTTTATTTCTAATAAAATTGAAGAATTACTAAATACTGAGTGCAATAAGTTGACTATGAAATTTGTTTTATATTACTTTCTCTCACCTGCAATACAGGTCTGTACTTTTAAAACAAAGAACAGATCTTTGTTCATTCCTTTCCTTTTAGCACTCAAATTATGACTATATTATACAGAGGGTGTCTTTCCTGAGAACAGAATCATTTAAAGATCATATGTAAAAATCATTTAAAGTCATATGTAAGTCCACAATTGCATTTTGTGCCAAATGCTACACAATCAAATTCATCAGAGAGCTAGACAGCTACCTTTAAGCTGAGCATCCAATTTGCTTAGGAAAGAAACATTAAATATCGTCATTATCAGAACTTGAGGAAAATACCCAGCCATTGCCAAAACATGACCAAGCAGCACCAAGTGATAAGTGTCAAGATGACCTTGAAAAACCAGAGAGAAACCCATATTAACACATGCCAAAGTTGAAAGGATTTGCAATGCCCTTTCCCTGGCCTCCCAAATTGTCTAATTTTCTCTCTTAATGTACTACGCAAATCTCTACACACTTCATCTACAATTTTAACTATTTCTTTGTGATGAATTGCAAAATGTATCCTGTTCCCAAATATGATTCCTTGGGGAACACCATGACAATTCTATCCAATAACAGCACAGTGAATTAATCAAAATTTTCATGTACATTTTACTATGCCAAAAATCCTTTGCTAGTCCTTTATCAACAGTTATTTTTAACAGGTGAAACAAAACCCAAAATTGAATATTTGTCATGGTTTAACCCCAGTAGGCACTACATACTTACTTTTTCTTTGCTGAACAAAAGCACCATTCTATTCCCACTTTCATTCAGTAAAAATCTTTGTCTATTGCACTTACTCAAGTTGGAAGTAAGATGTTGGATACAACTCTTAAAGAATTCTTCATTGTCAGGAGGATCATAATTCAAAGTAGAGAAAAGGAAGAGAATAAAATAGATTTCAGAGGGGGGAATCTGAAAAAAAAGACATCCTAAATCAAGTCACTGCAAAATATCCTAATATTGCTTTACAATAAAGGAAAGTTTTATAATTTATTCAGAATTTGGAGATTTAAGACTAGATGAACTATTTTCCAATTTTTTCTTTGGTCAACTTTTCCTGGAGAAAATAATAAAAAAATAAAATGCAGAAGTAGGTAAAATTGCAGCCACAACTAAAACTTAGAATTTATTTCATGTAGGTGATCCAAGTGTTTCTATGCACTTAGAGAACCTTTTAAGAAGGTTTTGCATTAAATGTTCTTAAAGAAACTAGACTGCAACAGAATAAAATTGAAGATTTATATGAACACCAGATTGAGAATGATAAAAAAGATAGTAAGAAAAAGAGAGTGATTTTGACCAAATAGACAGGCTATTGGAGAAATCCCCACAACAAGTAATGTTAAAATATCCATCGTGATGCAACTATTTATAAAGAAGTTTTAAAAAAATTAAGATGGTCTAATGTAAAGTTGAACATAAAGGATTATGGCTGACCTAAAACTGAGTGAACAATAAAAAGGAAATGAAAATTAATGAGAAGTGCAAATTTATATACATAGAAGTAAAACAGCTTTAAGTGAGCACAAAAAAAGATGATCTCCAAATCAGGTGCACTGAAGAAAACTCCTAAAAACATGCGTAGATTGTGCTCTGAAACACATCAACTACTAACCTGTCCTTTCTTACTGAATAACTCACAGTAGAGAGAAAGAAAAACTGTGATACCTTGTCTATATTTGCAACAGTCACAGAAGCTATTCTGTCAAATAATGCAGGACAACGGTGGTCTGATTTTATGAGAAAAAAAGACAAGGGTAATACATTTGCCCATGTTATTTGATCTGTCAAGTGTTGACACATGGCCATAGTTTCCTCATTCAGGACTTCTTCAAACCACTCTCCATTCACATGTGTAAGTTCTTCCAACAGAAGATTTAAACTGTTGGCTTTCTGAAGCCTCTGAAATCCACAGTCATTAAGTTTTTGCAGAAGCTTGGCACATAGCTCAGAACTGTTTTGCCAGTGCAACTGGCCACGATGATTCCATTTAACAAGAGCTGTAGCAATGCAATTCAAATGATGGAGCCTGCATTGAGGCAGAACTGCTGCTGCTTTGTTTATAATCATTTCCTCCACTTGAAAAGAAGGAAGCATGGCCAGAACACGAATTATGGCTGCAGTATCAGCAGGTATCACACTAGATTTCAAATAACTGGAAGAGAGATAGAAACGAACAGTCCATCAGAAGTGACAAAGTGCAAATGTTTAAACAAAACAAAAAAATTACATACTTGAAAATACTAATTTAGAAGTCAAAAGATGCACATCAAATATAAAATAAGCATAAATATTAATGACTTGGCAGAAATCCACACATCTTCTTTTCAGTGAGATTAACTTCTTCCTTCTAATTTATTCAAAACTGAAGAAAGGGAAGAAGACAGTGAGCAGCTCAGTCAGCTGGTGAGACTCCAACTGTTACTGATAAGCACAGAAGTTCTTAGTAAACCCAGAAGGTCCACATTTGTCAAGGGTATCTGTGGGTTTATGGGCCTGGTTAATTTCTGTGATTTCTGTCCTAGGGAGCACCAGGTTTTGAGGTGCCTGAGGAACATGAAGACATCATCCACAAAAAAATGTACAGCCAAGGCACTACATTCCTATAGAGGCTGAGCAAGGGAAGCAAGATCTCTTCTCTGGCAACTTTCTGTTGCAACTGTACAAGCCTAAGAACTAACTGGACAGTTCTTCAACCAAAAGAGTACTTTCACTTTCACTTGTCCCAATCAAGGCATTCTTACTGTCTCTTTTTCATTACTACTTCTGTCAAATACAGTATTAATACCTACCCAGCCTATCAAATATCCATCAAAATTAATTGTCATTTCAACATCTTTATAGTACAGTGGTCTAAGGAAAAAGGTGCAAAAAATATTTTTAAAAGATATCATATCTATTAGCAGATACTGTTGGGTCTATAGTCAAGAAAACATCTACTTTCTATCCTCTGATTTACATGTTTAATAGAACCAAATACTTGCAACAGTTTGTTACTGCTTCATATTTATGGAAACAAAACATTAAGATCTTAGCTTTCTATTTATTATCTTAAGTAGAGAACTGTTTAAAACTTAAATAGCTACATTTCCAAGAATATACACTTACCCTAATAGTAACATTTTTAGTTTGGCAAGCAGCTCCAGATCTTGGCAATGCAACACCACCAAGTACTGTGTTAACTTCACCAACTGTAATACATGATAGCTATCCAAGCGTTTGTGCAGAACAGAAGCCATTCTGAATACAAAGAGGAAAAGATTATATGGTATTAAGCTAGTACAAAGGATACTGCAAACCCCAACATCCCCCATGGAAAAGGGGGTCCTGTGATGCACAGTACCTATGTGGAGGGTTTCACACACATGCACTCCTCTCCACACCGATTTTGACACTATTCCATTTAAGACAGAGCAGCCTTTCCCCACTTACTGACTGAATTGCAAAATTAAAGCCCTCATCACAACAAATCAGCTACTTCACACTACTAACTTCTGCTGCAGATTTCACAATCAGTTTAAATTTAGAGTGGACCAAGAACACAATAAACTAGAACAGCATCACCAGCTTCAGCATCACCGCACTCACTTACATAACAGTGGTTGCTATAACTATGTTGGTCTAAAGCTGCAAAAAGGGGGATAGATTTGTAGGGAAAGATAGTACCTTAAGAGCTTCTTAAGGTCTTAAGACAGTGAGACTCAAAAAGAAAAGACATTAATTCCCCGATCTTCCTTTTAGTATCCCTTTGCTCCATAGGACACAAGTATGTACTTTTTCTTTCAAGGATCTATTTGATTCATACAACAACCTTCAATCCAGTAATTGCTCACAACCTGCACTTAACTCTGCTGCATCTCTGACACATCTAATGCTACATCTTCTGTGCCCAAAACATCAATTTCTTCTCCATTCACTGTATGACAGACACTACCTCTCCCTATAAACAGTGTTCAATTCAAAACTGCAGAAAATGTGCCCCAGGTTCTTAAAAACACAAGCTTTAATAGTCCAAAATAGGACACAAAGACTTTTGAACAAACAGTTCACCAAAGTCACAGGATTTCCAAGACAGGACATGTTCTCTGCAACTTAGTACATTTCATTTGCAGTTTCATGAGTTTACAGTAATTGTTAAAGGCTAAGTTTACTGCAATAGGATCACATATTTGTAAATTAGACAGATACTCTATGGCAATAACTTGGTAAGGGCGAAATGCCTTTCTTTGAAATTCCTAAATTGACTCAATTACTTCTGGGTCAAGCTGCAATATTTTAAAATCTGTAATAGCCACTTATTTATAGTGTATAAATATTTGTGTACAAGAGATGTACCCGTCACCCTTAACTTACTGGATATGTCATAGTTTTCCACACTAAATGGAAGTTTACCTAGAGAATACAACTTCTTATTAATATCAAAAAAATTACTTTTTGAGTAGATGAGAATTTCTGCATTTCATTTTCTGCATTGTCTTCAGTATCACCAGTACTTGGTGACTGCTAAATTCCTCTGCCATGCGTGCTGCAGTTACTAGCAACCTAAAGAGGAAAAGACATATTTTCCAGTGAAAAACAGTTGAAAATCTCTGGCAAAGATTGTAATCATTTCTTTACCTATGAGGAAAAGAACCAAAGACTACTTCTGCAAGCAAAATTCTCCCAAACTAGAGACTTTTGTTCTGTGGATTTTTCCTCTAAACAGTTGGTCTGTATAGCACAAATAAAGGGGGGGTGTGAGTGTGTTAGATCAGTGCATATTGTTCTGATGTTAGAAACCAGCAAGTCCAACAATTCTAAAAATAGACAAGAAGTAGGGAAGGTAATTTAATACACTAAACAATTAATGATCAATCAGCAAGCTATAGATAACAGAATCAAACATGAACTGAACTGGTTCTGAACTGGTTAATTAAAGCCAATGTTTATCACAAACAAAACATATTTTTTAAAAAAATCTAGGAAAAGCTTTTGTAACTGAATCAGCTATGGCAAAACCAACACAGGCTTGCAGCATAACCAAATTTCTGAACAAAGGAGATGTTCATGAAGAGAAGTGTGAAAATATGACTCATTGTAATTAATACAGAAAATTCTGCCTAAAATGCAGGCTTTGAGAGACCCATGCGTAATACCACCCCCAAACAGGATTTTGTGGCACAAGAAAAACAGGCAGAGAAAAAAAAAATCTGTCACACAATACTATGCTCTAAATAAATGCTCAAGTGTTCCTTGATGACAATCTTTCATAAATAATAGGATGTCAGCAATCTGGTATAGGACAAGGCTCAGGCTTTTACAGCTACTGACAGTCTTAAAAAGGAAAAAGCAACACATATCACTGCATATATTTCTCAGGAGAAAGACAGAAAGGTTTTTACTACCATCCAGTGCGAAAGGAAGGCTGTAGTCTAAGAGACAGAGCTACAGGATGGCCTTGCATAACAGCATTCACACAGCCCTTGATTGATGGATCTGATTCAACTTTTTAAAAAAACAAACTGCTTTGACAGTGTTTCCATGATGAAATCGTCCATTGCTACAACATTACAACCAGGAAACGTAAGGCTCAGCTTACAGATGGGCTCAGAAATTCCTCCAAACACCATACATTTTTAATTTCTGTGCAAGAATACGTGTATCATAAATAAGACAAAACCATTAATAAACTTACCTTTCTCTAACCTCGGATCCTGCCATAGGCCCAAGAGCAGAAAACAATTTTGCAAAGGTTTCAGGATCATAATAATCATCTATAGTTTCAGACAGCAGCTGTTTAGCAATCAAGCGGAATTCAGCACTGTCAAAACCCAGCTGCTCATACAGTCCAAAAATATGACTAATACTGTGTATATCAAGATGAGAGGCACTTTCAAGGAAAATTCTGTTGCATTTTTCTAGCAATGGATGATATCTCAGTTTAACGTTTTGGAGAAACTGTAGTATTCTTCTGGCATAGTTGAAGTGGACTTCATCCTTTTCTTCTAAGAGTTGTTCAGCCTTGTGCAGTAATCGATCTCGAAAACTCTCTGTGATAACATCAGATATGCTGACCATCAAAACTGACAAGATCCTAAGAAATTCAAAAGATTTTACATTTACACATTGAACATAGTAAGCAATACATTTTAGATTTCTTAAATGAAGTGCACAGAGAAAGGAATGGTAGTTGAGGTGTTGTTGGCTTCTCTGCAAAAAGAATTTTAAATCTAACGCAGAAAAAATGGATGAGCAAAAAATATTGAGCCTACTAGAGTAAAAATTCTTCATTCAGTGAACTTCTGAAATGATTGAGCCGTCCTTTACAAAGTTATGCACAATAAAAGCATTTGCCTAAGGCAAGACCCTGATTTGCCTGATTCATATTTGCAAAAATATCTTTTATGTTCAACAGACACTAAAGAAACTGAAACAATTCACAAGTGACAGAATGGGGAGAAGAGTCATTGCCACTCCTAAAGAAAGAATCCCTTCCTAAGGGAATAAAACTTATGACCCCAGAGAAAGTGATTTCAGTAAAGAAATGCAATCCTACTCAAGGAGTTTCATCAGGAAGCTCCTCACACCTGCAAAGATAAGTGTTGGGACTGCTGGTGCTATATAAAGCAGAAAAAAGAAAGAGAAGCTTTTGCTATAAAAGCCCAGTGGAACAAAAGCAAAAGAAAAGGAGCTTGGTCTTCCTTTGACTAGGGCTATGTTTTAAGTAGTTTAAATATGGGTAATGTGCTAGACATGCTAGCAAGAGAATGTATTAATTCACCTTGACCAGAAAAACAATGCTCTGAAGAAAAATACACACAACATTGCTTTAAAACCCCTTATTGCTGCTAACAAAGCCATGTCATAGTATAGAAACTATCAATGTCAAGGGAGAAAAAAGGGGCAAAGCATCTTCTGGTGAGTCAATAGCCTCTTAATCATCAAAAAATGTCCATGTTAAGAATCAGGATAAAGCTGATTCTAAATATCTGCTGTACTGTAAGTAGAACAGTGGAAATTAATTAAATCCTTATAATCCATCTAAACAATCAAGCAGTAGTTTTAATTGTTTAGATTAGCTATTGTTGTTAGAGGACACAAGAAAAGAGACTCTGACATCTGCTAGGTTGAGCAGAAAGAGGAAAAGAGGAGACTTTATTTACATTTCTCATACTTTATAGGTTTCTCAATTCCACAGGGGATTGGAGGACATGTCACTTCCTCTTCAATCCCACTGGAGAAAAGGGATGCTCATCAAACTGTCTCTGATATTACAAAAATGTAAGCAAAAGACGACAGTTAAGTAAACATTGGCTATTATTTACATAAACTCTGTGAGAAATTTTATCTGACTCCATATTATACACAGAAGGCTTAGCAAAAACAGGACAACAGGTTATAAGGAAATTCTTCATAAAGTCATTGGGAAAATGCATTCACTTGTCAATCAATGCACAAATACAAAACACTTCTTTCCCACAAACCCCCAACTGAAGAAAAGCAACCTCCAGTTGAGAAAAAGAGAAAGTATTCAGCAAAGACAGACCAGTAATTGTAACACATTGCTTCTGCTTCTTAACTTCATTCTGACACTTACCTTATATCCTGTATAGAATCCAGTTTCATGTCCACAATATGAGCTACTTGGCCAATTATGGGACTGAAGTGCCTGTGTTGCTTGTATAAGCACAGAGCAAATTTAGACAGAGCTGGCAAACTAAGCCTGTCAAGACATTAAAGACAGTCAGTTTATTACAATTACATAAAAACCAATGTTATAGCCAAATTACAAGGAAACAAAGTATCTAAGCAAAACACCTAGATGTTTAATATTAAAGCATGTTGTGTATATGGAGTTCTATGACAATTAGGTGTCCTTCACTCAACCAGATGAGCCTAAGACATCTATAAAGATTATATTCTCAAGCAATGACGTGAAATACATAAAATGATGGTGAGCAATTTATTACTTGAATATAATTTTGTTTTCAAGCTACACTGTATTTATTTACTTGTCAAGATACTCCACATATTAAGAAGATGCAATTCTGTGCTGGTGCCAAGACTGACACTAGGTTCTGCCATTATTGCAAGACTAAAGAATGAAAACTAGAATAACCACCCCCCCCCCAAAAAAAAAAAATCAAAAGAAGACAACAAAACACAACAACAGAATGCACAAAGGGAAAATGTTGCTGTTTTTACTAAATTTGAGATAAGCATAGTTCTAACAACCATTTAAGATCTGGACAGCAAGCACTGAGAGAAAACTGTAAATCTGAAAACTTGCAATTTACTTCAAATACAAAAATCTACACAGACAATATATTTCAAAATCTCAAATGTTGGACCCTGTTGGTGCAGTATCTGAATCTCTCAAGTATTTGTGTACCAAAGTCTGTATGCATAATTTTCAAAACCCTCAAATATACAACTGACATTTAAAATACTCATATTATGTTTTAAACACAAATACTCTTTGATAATTCTTGCATAACCTCATACGAAGCAAATCATATTTGCAACTTACACCTTTCACAAAGCACAGCAGTACAATACTTGCCTTTCTAATCTTTTCCATGCTTCTGTAACAAGCACTTTTGCTAGAGAAACATGGTCTTCAACATTGAGCCTTCAAAAGAAAGACAATACTTTGAAGTTTGTTTCAATAGTTATAAAGAAATGACATACATTCTTTCATTCTTTACCATAATGTTTTACTTTTCTATTGCTCCCTCCATTCAAACAAATTATAAACACTTGTGCATGAATAATCAGAATTCATAATAATCATAAAACATATTTACTGGGACTGCAAAACAGATCCATTCTGCCTGCATCTCCAAAACTGAGGCACAGGACATTATGCCGTCTGTGTCACATAGTCAGGAGTACAGAAACTGTGGCAGGGCAGTCTCATCACAGTCTCCATACAGGATAGCTCTGTAGTCAAAATTCCTTCTCTTTTTATTACCAAATACAAAATATATTTAATGCTCTTTACCTCAGGATACTATATAAGGTGTCCACTATGACCTCATCTTCCATGTGTTCCACCTTGTTTTCTGCCAAAATGCAAAGGGCAAGAAACTGGGAGTGATTTCTCACATAGTCACTAGTCCTTAAGAGAAAGGGCCTCTTCTTTTGCAACTGCCACAGCATGTTCAATGCAATTCCCACGTGGTTTTCAGAAAGTCTGGCCTTGTTCCTTCCAACAAGGCTGAACACTTCATCTTCATGGGTGCAGCCATTTATCTGGCTCAGAAGCAGATCACTACACAGAGTCCGAGCTTGGTAACGTTTCAGTGTAAACAAGCAAACCTGCCTCAAACAAAGCATTTTGCTATGCCTACCAGCTATCTTTAAAGTGTCCAAAAAGATTCTTCTTTCTCTTTTCACAGTAAACCATGCTGTTACAAACAAGGAACTCAAATATTTGACAAACAGAAGACCATTTTTCTTTGATCCTGTATGGTCACTGTATTAAGAAGTCGATTGTGAAGTATCTGCAATGAGACAGTGTCAAAGCACTTACTTTCAGTCACAACAACTAGGTAAAAATCAATGTCTCTACGTTAGGATGTTCTAAGTAAGGTAAACTTAAAAGAACCTACAGCCTGGACTCTTCTCACAGAAAAGCTCCTGACAACGATCACTAATATGGTCACAAGTACTATGAAGTTAGTCCACTTGGTAAGTTTTCAAATTTAGACAACTGCCTTTAAAGGGCACATGTGCTATCATGCTACTACTGAAAAGGAAAAGCTGAACTTTTTAACATGCCAGCACTGCATGACTAAGTGAGACTTGCTTTCACTAAGCCATCATCCCAAACTGGGGTCCAGGAACTGCCAGAAAATGTAACTACTGGTGGTAAAATGAAATGAGATGGTTTCTAGTCGAGAAGGTTTATCACCTTTGTATTACAGGATATCAATCAGTCACATGCCATCAGCTGAAATCATCATTGCACTAAAGAAATGATTCCCAAATCATAATGGAAGCTACAGCCTTATCTAATGAAATTTAGTAAGTATTCATTTGTTTTCTTAGAATATACCCCAATTTGTACACACTGCTAACAACTGTGTATTCTCAACCTACACAACTGGTTCCAAGCTAGAGAACACAAACCACTAGAGATAAAGTTCATAGTACACCAGAAAAGCCTCATCAAATTCCCTCAACTCAGAGATCACGGAAAAGTCTAAAAGTCTTGCTTTAGAAGATATAATAATCAACTAAAACAATCAATACCTTCAGCAAACTTGAATGCTCTTCAACTGTTCGCATGATTCCATCAGTGCAACATTATCAAGGCGGTGGCAGTAGTACCCACTAGGTCTGCTGAGGAAGAAGAAACCTTATTTGTGCAGCCTGTGCAAGGTACTGAAATCATTCCAGAAAGCTGGATATAGGTGGATTTCTTTTGATGTCTGTACAAACCTCTTCAGAGAATAAAAAGCCATATAGCATATTGTACTACACTGCTGTCACTGACCCTGGGGCAGATAAAAGGAAAGCTAAAATGAAGCTTTCCTTTTACATTTACATTTTAACGTATGATCTGCTATAATAAGAAATGTTTTCTTTCCTATGAAAAATGAAAGAATACCAAAAAAGGTACAGATTTTTCATATGTATTAGGCACCTTTTATAATAATGATTTGTTTTATAATCCCTTTTCAGATACTACTTTTATTTGTTCTATATGGTAGTTGCCTTTAGAAAGAATTTACTTCTCAGTGAATCTCCCCAAACCAGGCCAGGAGACACTCCAGAGACAGAGTCAGAGAAGCGGGTATTTGCTTTATTCAGCGCCGGGTGTGTGGGGGATCTCTCCTCCAAACACACACATCGGTACTCCCTACAACACGGTATTATGGGTTACATTATGAATATTCATCGCATTCCTTGGGAAAGGTGTGGTTATACAAAGTATTTATCGGAAGTCATTAGCATACGTGCCACGCATGCGCTATGTACCCTGGTGGTCACACTCAGGAAGGCTCTACTTCCTCGGGGGTCTTTCTGATGAAGGCTAGTAGTCTTCATCATGATGCACTTCTCACCTTTTCTTCCGGAGCATGTGTAGTCCTTTGAGGAATGATTCAGCAATTTCTGAGATGATCCTTGTCCCCTCTATCTTAACAAGATTAGGGCGAACCAGGCTTCTTAGGTTTTGTAATTAACATTTGCTGTCGGAACTAACATTTGCTGTCTCCTAATAATTACCTGTGCTTACATGAGTTAGCTATTGACCACCTCTCTCACCACAGTAATGGCAAGCTAAGCTGCAAGAAGTCAGGATAAGGTAGATACCTGAAGAAAATACAGAAACCTTCAGGCTCGAGCAGTTTCCTGTAAATCCAGGTTACACATCCTTTCCCCTTCTCGTGCTGCAGTGGACCTTGTATCCCCTATTCAACTGATGGAGAAGCAGGATCTCTATCTGAAACAGCTTGTGGGAAGCTTTCAAGTATTCCTCTATTCTACTCAGCAGATGCAAGTGATTTGCCACAAACTTTTACACAATTTTAAATCATAGTTAATTCCAGTATCTTTCAGAAAGTTCATCAATAGAAAACACTGGACGTTTTCAAACATCCAAATACATAAAGCCAGGAAATTTGGATCTACTTAAAGAACTATTTCTAAGGTGTTCTACTTACCATGCAAAATACTCACTAGAAGGACAAGAAATTCTTTAAAATTATTTTCTATCGGTTGAAACACAATAAGCCCTTTCAAGGCTGTATTACAAATTACAGTGAGCCAGGAAGTCTCCCAAAGAGGAGAAAATGTGGATACTCACCACTCCCCAAGTATAAGACCTATTAGAGACTTAAGTAACTAAACCTTAAGGGAGCTGCTTGTGCAGTACAGGGTGGTTTTGCCCTGCCTGCCAGAGTCGCCTCAGTTCCCGTGAGCACATCCGCGGACAATATAACACCTCTGTCCCCGGGTACCAGAGCTGGCCCCGCTGCCGTCCTGCGCCCCGCACCGCCGGCAGCCCGCCCGCTCTCACCGGCGCGCCGCCTGCTCCGTCACCGCGGCGAATTCTGACCCAGAAGCGCCCCAGAAAGAGCGTGGGAAGGGCCGAGGCTCCGCAGGAGGGGCGCGACCCACGCCTCCAGATTCGATTCCCGCCTCCGGGGGGCCGCGGGCACGACTGAGGGCCGCTCCCTGCGCGCCTGCGACACCGAGCGGCCGGGAGGCACCGAGTCGGCGGCCGGGAGGCACGGAGTGGGCGGCCGGGAGGCACGGAGTGGGCGGTCGGGAGGCACCGAGCGGCCAGGAGGCACCGAGCGGGCGGGCACGGCCCAGCTGCCGGCCGGGAGCGGGGCGGCAGCGTCTGCCAGCGCTGGCTTCAGAGAGGGATGGTCACACGGCAAACTCCACCACCCGGCGGGGTTAAACAAGAAAGCAAAGGAAAGTGTCAGCTCCGCAGAACACAATCCGAGAAGCTCTCAATTTACCTTTGCTCAGGACCCTTCGAGCCACAGATGCAGAGTGCTCACTCCAAACGCGCCCCGCCACAGCCCCAGCACTCCACGTGCTCCTGCACTGTCATTCGCTGTGCGCATGCCCCGAGGCAGAGCATTTCCCATGAGCTATGTCAGGAAGCGTAGGGAGAAAGGGAAAAGTCCAGCCAGTTAACACTTTACAAAGGAAATAAAAATAATAATTAAAAAGGTCCAAGAGTATTAAATAAAGCAACGTTTTTATAATTTATTCTGAGGGGAGGAAAAAGTCTTCCCTGCCTAGGAAAAGCACAAAGGGACTGAAGTTCGTTAAGGTGAAGTTGAAGAAGTAGGCTTTGTTGTACTGGAATTAATGTTATTTTATTATACTTTTTTTTTTTAATGCTTTGCAACAAAAACGAATTTAAAGCGAATGAGTTTTAGGAGACAAATCTAACGTATGTTACAACAAGCACGTTGCTTATGTTAAATAGGCACAGCTCCAGGTCATCTTTCTGGACCTTTTCTCACCACCACTGACAGCAACAAAGACATTTAGAAAGAATGATAATCTCAGATTGCTTTGTCCAGATCTGTCCAAAAGCCAGAACCAGGACTATTACCATGACCAATTCTGACCAGCTGTGTTGCAGCTGTCTATCAAATGTTTGGAGTTTTTACTTTTTGTCTGTCACCTCCTAATATATTGGATCCCTATGAACATGGAACTCACTCAAACTAATAGAATAGATCCTATGTTATTTATTACAGGTCTGTGGTATTTTAGAAGAAGAGCATGTATTTTTTTAAACTGGATTAGTTATTATTTCTGTAACTGTGGAATTTGTAACTGGAACAGGTTCTGTATCCTCCTGCTAACAAATTCCAGATCACCCCAGTTACAGTTTACACAGGCATGCAAGTACCAGAGCGAGACCCAAACCCTCAAAGTGTGGTACTTAAGGTACCTCTTTCAAGAATATCAGGCCTTGTGCAAACTCACATAACAATTCCAAGGCATCTGAGAGGACAACTGTAGAGGAAAACAATTCCATGTTCCTATGAAGGAGACTTCTGTAAATCAGATTTTTCATTTATAAGATGCTGAACTTTCCACTTTTGACTTGTGAAGTACATTTGGATAAAATAAAACAATGCCTGAACCAAATTAAAAATGTTAGATAAAATTATGTTAAATTTTAAATTGGACACATGGGGGATGGGGGGAAGCAAGACTTAACAAAGCATGCTGTGCTGAAGCCAGTGTTGATTTACAGAACAGATGTTCACTCACCAGCTTTTTCAGGATTTCAGAACTCACAGGTGTCAGTTTCACATTTAAAAAAATTTTTTTACAGAAAACCATAAGGACATCATTGGGTTTTCTGCTTCTAACAAACTTCTCAACAGCCAATCACGTAACTTCCATTACTTCCCATTATGCATGTGATTACTGACCCAAACGCCTACCGGTTTGAATTAAAATCCATCAAAGGAGATACATACTTCAGTGCCAGTCTGTTAATTTTGAAGGTGCTCACAACTTTACACATTGTCATAAAGTTTCATGTTCTTAGTTTTAAGACAAATTAACTTTGATTTGCAATACACACATATGGGATACTATTATCAGTTACTTTCTTTGCACAGTTGGCCTAAATTCCCGTTTTAATTCTTTACAAGCCCTAACGAGGTGTACTGCTGGAGGTAACCCTGAGCACTTCCAGCACCATGCAGGACGGTTCATTTACCAATCTTCGGCCATTTGGTGGGCTCGTCGCTAAGGCG
>VYXC01004515.1:186446-232104 GCA_013397175.1 Platysteira castanea
CTGGCGGTTGGGCGGACGGTGGAGGAGGAGGTCGCAGCACCGCGGCGCCTAAGCCTCGGTCACGGCGCGGGTAGGGGCTCCGGCCGGCCCGGCCGCCGCTTCGGAGCGGGCCTGGGGCGGCCGCCCCGCGCTGCCCCCGCGCACACACTTCTCGCAAGGCCCGGCGGCCCGTGGGCTGGCGGTGGGCAGGCTGCGGCTCTCGGCGCATCCCGGGCGAGGGCGGCCCCTGAGAGGGAAGGGGGTGTGAGGAGCTGCGAGTGCGGCCCGAGGCAGGCGGGAGCAGCAGGGGTGGGTGAAGCGGCGCACAGGGCCTGGCGCACATCGCGCCGGAGGTCGGGGCTGCCAGGCCGGCTGTGCCTCTCCGCAACCTGGCGAGACGTGGGTCTGTGCCCGCAGCGAGCGCGCTGGTCGGGCTCGGGTGCTGCTGGGGAGTTTGAATGAATCTTCCCTCCTCCCCTAGACGGGGAAGGAACGGGGCTGCCTGCGTGCCACATGTTCACCCCTCTGCAGGCCTCTCCTAGGGAAGTGGAGCCTGCAGGAGCTACCGTGGCTGGTAGTAGACTCCTCTGCCTCTCTCTTTTAGGGATTTCCTAAGGCGTTCCAAAGACTTTTATGAGTATTGAGTTTCAGGCTCATTTGTTTGCAGCCGCGACCAAACTATAAGTACTACGTATATATGGCTGTACTTTAAAGCCCTGAAGAGGCTTTGAAAGAGAGAGACTTAAGAGAAATAGTTTACTGAAACTGTGGACGGAATATCTGTTGTAATGCTAAACATTGCCTTTCAGTTCAGTCACAATTAGAAAATTTAAGAGTAATGATAAAGTCACTTTGGCCAGTAGTTTCCTAATGTTTGACTGGTTGAGTTAATTGTATTTAGTAATCATCTGAGACTTGTTTTAAGAGAAGCATCAGACCATTATCTTATATACAGTCTATTTTCTAAGATGTATCTTTTCTGAGAAAATATTTTGGGTGTTTCATGTTTTTTATTCTATATTACTTGCAGAAGAGACTGGGTTTTGGACAAGGATAAATGTTCCTAGGGGTTTATTTTTAGATTGATGTGGTTTTTATGGGGTTTTTTTTGTTTGTTTGGTTTTTTTTTCTTTTATCTTTTTCCCACTGTTTTGTTTCTCATTGCATTGGGGTCCAGTGTGGCTCAAATTTTTGGGTGCTACCATGATGAAAATATGGTAACAGTTTGGAAGTTTGACATGATTTTTGAATTATTAGTTTGTCTAAACTCACAGAACTCGATTTATCAGTTTGTAGAAATTATTTATAAATATTTCAGGAATAATGTAGTTTCCTGTATGCAAAGTAGACCTGAAGGGGAGCATAAAAAGGATAGCAGCGTCAGTAGTTCTCTCAGAGCACCCTTTGGGACTATATTTCTTATGAAGACTTCCCATTCTTTCAGTCTTTTTCTGTGAAACAAACATAATTTTTTTAATTAGCTAGCAGTCATCAAGCTGTTATCAAGAGGAGCTTTGGGGTTTTTTCCCTCACAGGATCTTGGAAAATCTGGGAATTATGAGGGAGTTTAGAGTGAAGAATATGTAATGGAGTGGAGGATTTTACTGTGTTGCAGCATAACTTCTCCACTACCAGTTCACTCCTCCATGTTATGGTAATTTAGGAGCCATCTTCCTTTTGGAAGCAGAGTCAGTGAGTACCGGGCAAAAAATCTGGTCATCTTCTAATGCAGTGAGGTTTAGGTCAGAGGCTAGGATGAGGCATAGAAGGGATCTAGAGGAGTAGAGAAAGGAGTAAAACATGAGAATAAAAGATGATACAACAAGGTTTTTTTGATTATGGTTGACAAATACAGGTCAGCATTCAGGGCTGTCTCCTACTGTTGCATGGTTGTCTTGCCTTACTTATTCTCATCTTCAGTAACAGGTAGGAAAGGATTCCACTACTGAAATTCAGTTTGGGATTTACATGACTTGGAGATTACACCCCATAAAAGGGTTTTTTTCCCCTTTCATACAAAGCATAAACTTGCCCATTTTAGCACTTTTAAAGTTTTAAAATAAAAGTTCATGGAGTCAGGCCTATGCAAATTCACACCAACAAGTGCACTTATTTGTGCACAGATCTGACAGAAAACATCTGTATTTTTTCAAAACCATAACACAGGAAAAAAAGTAGTTTCTGCATAAATTAGATAATATAAAATCATGACTAAGACTTGACAACAAAGACTTTTACTTGCAAGTGACAAGAACGTGGTTAGCTATTTTAACATTTTTCATTGCAGGTTTCCCTTTTCTAGAAAAATAATGGGGATGATCCAGTAGGAACATATATTTCTGTTTAAACAGTTTCAGAATGTTACTATCTTCTCAGCTGAATCTTATGCTCTCCCAGCTGAGGTGTTATAACTGGGTGTGCATTCCTTATACTGTAGTACAAGAAGACTAAATTCATGTTCGTAATTGCAAAAAATTATACTGAAAGTGATGCAAGTGAACTACCAGAGTGGTAGGATTAGGAGTATGTCCTGCATATTTAGTCAGGACCTATCTAAGGGTAATATTTTCTTACGTCTCCCTTGCCTCATGTCCATGGAAGACAATGGTTGATACTGCCAGGTGTCTGATTTCCTTTTTAAGATGGAAACAAATCCTTTGTCAGTAGTCCAGTGAAGACTTGTGACGTTATTGTAGAGGAAGAGGTGGAAAGTGGTGTCAATCTGTTTTTGCCTACAAAAATGGTGAAAGTTTTATTTTATGGTTGGTTTGTTTTGGAAGAGGCCATCAGATTGAAAGCTTATAATGCATGATTTTTAATGACAGCTAGAAAGTCTTCCTGCATAAATTTATTAGACCTGTATAGAAAGCAAATATTTTCTTCTTTTCTTATAGGTGTGTTAAATTCATGTGATTGCAGAGACATCATCGTAAATTTGAAATGTATTTTAGTGTAGTACCTCATTCCTAAATCTGACAACAAAACTGTACTGCTGATTAGTGAAATGAAAAAAATTCATTTCCTTAGATGCCATTGCTGCTAATTCAGAGTTTTCAGATCGTGAAGTACAGAAGAAAAGATGGTGCTTTTGGGAAAAAATGCTGAGGAAATTGTGGGGATTGAGAGTTGGTCTGTTTAGGTTTTTGTTGTTCACATCTTCATTATCATGCTAACCCATCTGCAAGCTCTGTCATGGGAATGGAGCTATGAACAAGTTTTCATGTCTTCTATTTCACAAGCTTAAATTCACTTCTAGTTTAATGTATACTGGAATGAACATGTAACATTTTTAGTCTGTGGCTCTGCCTTCACTTTAAGCTGATGTGTGCTGCTGCCATATCTTTCTGTTGGGGAGAAGGAAAGGGTAGTTTTTATGCAGCCAGGTATCCACTTGTATTCGAGCTAAACATGTGAATGTGGGAACCCTCTGTTGTAGTGTCAGCCCACATTTATATCGTCTTCAAGTGACTGCAGCCACAGCCTTAAAGAATATATGTTTAATATTCACTTCGTGCATTTGCATTTTCTGAACACAAAGTTTTGCTTTAAGATACATTTCTGGAGATTCTAGATGCCTGTCTTTGAAATATGTGTCAATATAGTTTAGTCTTCCTGCATTTGTACATGGTGTGAATCAAAATGGTAGGAATGTGAATTTATGTACTTTATTGTTCACTTCATTTGGACTTCATTGAATGAAGATCAGTGCAGGTAATTGTAAGTGGGTGCAAGGAAGCCCATACAAAGGCCAGGCAAAGGAGAAATTCAAAATCTGGAAGAACTGGTGGTGACAGGGAAAGAAGTGAAGGAATAAGACACAATATATCTTTTTCCTACTAAATATATCTTTGCTTATTATTCTGTCCTGTACTGGGACTGAAACAAATCAGTAGTCCCATGACCTGTTCAGCAAGTTATAAATAAAGTTGTTCTTTCCCTCCTATAAAACTAGGAAATACTACTGTATTGCTCTTTGCTGTCAGCTTCTTTGGGATGCATGACACACTGATAATTCAGTTGATGTGCATCTGCGAGTGCTTTCTAGCCTGTTCAGTCAAAAGGTTCTAGTATGTGTTAAAAAGTATTATTACCAGATCCCTGGTAGCACAGGTGATTTTGGAAATGAAATTCCCCAAGATGTGTTTTTTAAACGTATCAACAAATATCAATGATAATCCCTGGCAGAAAGATGCTTGTGAACAGTTTGGGATAGGTATCTTTCTCCATTGGCACAGATCATTTTGAAGGAGAAGAGCTGCTGGCAACCTGGCCTTGAGCTGGCCAGCTTTATCCTGCAAATATTTAAACAAAATGATGAGGCTGAAGGAGTTGTGAAGTAATGTGAACCCTGAGGGACACGGTTGGTGAAATGTTGGTTTTGGATGCAGCTGTTCTGACAAGACTAAGTATTTTCGGTGTATTTGTCAACAAATACCAATATGCTGTAAGCTGAACTGTAATTCTACTTTCAGACATAAAAGAAACAAGCCCTTTTTTTTTAGATATTCTGTAGTGATGTTCTCGGTGCTTGGTTGACTTTGGGGTTTTTTTTGGTCATAGATTCTACTTAGACTTAGTAAGAGCCTTTTCAAACAGAAGGTGGTTGAGAATGATGAATGGCTTGGAAATTTAAGGATAGTACTTGAGCTGTTATTTTGTCCTTTCTTAGAGTTTTGGAAGGAAAAAGTGAGCTGACTTACTGAGGTTGTCCTGCATAGCACAATTTTTTTAAATGTATGTATAGTGAGCATCTTGTGGGTTGACATCATATTCCTTTCAGTAGTGAGATTCCATCAAGTTCCCAATTTAAAAATGCAAGGTATTGAGGGTTAAGAATATCCACATTCTAACTGAAAATAAATTTTGAGAGAGAAATAGCACAAGTGATTTAAGCCCTATTGCAATCAGACATGTAGTGCTACTGAGCTTTACTTGCAATTTTCTGACTTCATTCTTGGTATTTTCTGACTTTGTTCTTGGCGTATTTATGGTGTTTTTCTTTGTTGGTTCTGTATTTAGCATTCAGACCCCCTGTATTTGCTTTCAATACAGAGAGGTTTTAAATGATCAGTATGTAGAAGCTTAGGTTTGGTGTTACATACTACATAAATAGAAATTACTACTTTAGGGATCATTTGTAACTTGGTAGTTTTTCCTGTAGAACATCAGGAAAAAGTCTGGCTAAAATAATAGTGCAAAGGATACTTAAGTGTATTGGAGAAGAAACACTCACTTGACTTGTGAGGTAGGTAGGATAAGTGTCACTGATATCTTAGCCTGGTTTTCTAGGCACTGTGCTCGAGAGTGAGATACATTTGCTTGGCCTGGTGTTTGTTCAGGGGGTTCATACCGACCCATTGCCATACCTGTCATTAGCATCAAATGCAGCCGGTGTTTAGGGGGTATTATTGGAGGATTTAGGGAAAGTGTAAGGTACATTGGAGATAATGGTTAGAATATGGACTAACTTTGTTTGTTCCGCTGTTCATGAAACAGTGTAGAGGTAGAAAAACATCAAATTGAGAAAACTTGGTGGAAATATAGAGTTGGGTATAATTCTTTATTTCTGCTTTCTCTTTCTCATCCTCTGCAAAACAAAACTAAAAATTGACTGACATAGGTATATTTATATTTATTTCACAATTTAGTTTTAGTCGATATCAGTGTTTGAAATAAAAATTGTCACATATTAAGATAGTTGTCATTTAATTCAGCTAAAATACTGTATATAAATGTTAAGGCATACCTCTACATCTCAAGCAAATTGCATGTAAAGCAGGAAATGCCTTCTTGCTTAAGCACTAGAATTAAATGCTTAAAGTTTGGCTACAAACAGTCAATTAGTTGTGGTACTGATGCTCCTTAGAGGTCTCAGTTCAGTTGAAACTGTCAGTTCTAGCACCAAAAAATATTTATTATAACAGTTATTGTGAAAGGTTTCCTTGAAAAAAGTACTCCCTTGCAGCTGTATCGTCTGTTCTGCTGCTGACAGTGGGCTGCTGGCTGTCTGTTGGGCTGGTTTCAGTTCTGGAAGCAGTCTGTCCACTCCCACCTATCTCATCCCCTCCCTTGGCCACGCTGCCGCCTTCCTTGCACTGCTTGCAATCTGTGCAGTAGTGTGGTGACCTGGGCAGCCTCCTGCTAACCTGATGACATCGAAGTTTTCAGCTATGGGCATTTCTTCTATTTGTTTCTGCAAAATTGGTTGTACCAAGGAGAGAAATGCTAATTCAATTCAAGCAGACTGAGATAAGCCTGCTGCTTTTGACCAGTGTCTGGCTTGTGTATATGAATGTATTTGTTACACACCTGGAGAATATCTGATGAGATTCTGCATTTTTTTTAAATCTTCTCATGCTAAAAATCACATGAATAATTAACTACTGAGTGGTGTTTAATTTAAACCAGTCCTACATTGTTCTTGTGATTTCTGCTGTGTAATCTTAGCAAAATGTTAGGAGTGACAGCACAAGTAGAGAAAATATAGGTTCACATGACTACACTGCTGTCTTGATTTCTTACAGCTTCTTGTTCATATGCTGAGGGTGACAGATGGTGACAATTGAATTTTTCAAGGATATTCTGTGGTACAGCTATGAGTGAAGCTTTAGGAGAGATGTGTGCAGTATGTCAGCTAGATTTGAGCCATGTTTTCTGGCAATAATTAAGACTGAAAATGTATGGATTATATTCCAAATTATGGAAAGGGTACTCCTGTCTTACAGATCCTTTTCCTGTCACCGTTTGGTTGCGTTTTTTTCCCAGTCTGAAGTAACTCAGAGAGGATAGGGATTTAGAAAAGGAAAAGAATATGATTTTACATAATGTTGAAATGTTGGAGATGCAAATGGAATTAAGACATAGCTTGTTACACAAAAATAAAAGTATTTATATACTCTAAGGGAAAAGTTGCATTAAAATTCTCTGTAAGGAATCATAGAATCATTTAGATTGGAAAAACCTCTTGAGACCATTGAGTCAAATAGTAAATCTAACAGTACCAAGTCCACCACTAAACGTGTCCTTAAGCAGCACTGTGCATCTATACATCTTTTAAATGTTATCAGTGATGGTGTCTCAAAAGATAGACAATGACATAAAAGAAAAAGAAACAATGAAAAGCAAAAATAATTTAATTTAGCGGCAGTTGTGGAACAGCTACACCTTTGTATTTTTTTTGTCCATAATGGTTTGGATTCTAATTGATGTGCAGCCTGGTAACTGCCATGATAGGAATCCAGGAAATACTGAATTTTGAAAATTGAATGCTTAAGTCTTGCCCATACCTTACAGTATCTTTTCCTTTTGTATTTCCCCACCTGAGGTATGGCACTCAAGTTTAAATTTGATGTTACTGCAGCAAACATGAAGAAAATCACTCATTTGGGGCTACAATACATGAAAATGACCTCAAGTACTTCTGAACTTCTAAAGTTGTTTGAACTTCTAAAAAATGCTTATGTTTGCTGTCTGGGGTTTTTTTGTTTGCTTTTCTGCAGTTTTTATTGGCTTTTGTATTGACTTACACATGATTTCAGTACACAGAAGGAAAAACTAAATTTTATTTTTATTACTTAGAGTTTTTAGACTTCTGAAGCCATGGGAGTAAAAGTCCAGAGACCTCGTTGCTTTTTTGACATAGCCATCAACAATGTACCTGGTAAGGAAATGAAAATACCGATTCAGTAGCATGATATTCATATGACATATGTGTAAGAATAATAAAAATACCATTTAACTTCACAATAAATATGGTGCTTTTATTTTCTAGCTGGAAGAGTGGTCTTTGAATTGTTTTCAGATGTGTGTCCAAAGACATGTGAGAATTTTCGCTGCCTTTGCACAGGTTTGTAGATTTTACTATTTAAACTATAATTTTTAATGTAATACCATGTTAACTAGTTTGATGTCTGTTATTTTTCCTGACATTTTCTTAAATATGAAAATAAGTTCAACATTGGTTCATGACACCTCCAAAGATGTAGCTGATTGTACACATTTGATCATACACATATGATGTAGAGTCAAAGCAGTTGTAGCTTTGGCTTAGTGTGTTGCGGGGAGTACGTACTAACCAACTTTAAATACAGGCACAGTAAGCTGATTTTCTGTTACTAGCAGATAGTACTGTTCATATTATATAACATCATCCAGTCTTGAAAGGTAGCCAGCAAGAGGTCAACCATGCAGGCTTACTTTTCAGTCTTAGGATACTTTGAGGAATTTGAAAGTTAGTGCTGGTATTCATCAGTTATTTTTTCCATTATTTTAATTTCTTGATGGAGACTGGTGATTTCTACTCCTATTGAAAGTTTGTTTCATGAGGAAAATACTCAGAAGATTTTTCTCTTGCAAACATTTACAAACAGAATTATTTTCCTGTGGACTGCCTACTTTTGTTGCAAATGCTGACAGCTTAGCAAAACTTCAGTTTATTGTCACAAGAATAGTTTTGTGAGTACATAAATAGCTACGTGCTTTCTGTCTTCAGCTTTTTCTGCTTCCTTTCCTTCCAGCTTGGTTGTCAGGTCAAGGGTCTGTAGCTGTTAATAGTGAATTCCTCAGCAGTACTAATATGATGTGAATAAGATGTGGATACATAATTACATCCATGTTAAGTTAACTAGAACATGCAGCACACCATTCATGATGTCTGCAGGTATTGTCTGCTCTGACATTAGGTTTACTGGCACAAAATCAAATTATCAAAATTTGTTAACAAATTTGAACCTTAATGAGTTTTAATGGCTGTGACTACGTTAACGTATGACAGTGGCATTCTTGATCTGCTGTCAACTGCCCAAAAGTCAGATTATTGAATAAAGGTGTTAATCCCTGGGACTGCCTTAAATTTGTGAATTGCAGTCTTTCAACAGCATTTCAGGTCAGCAACAAGTACAACTAAGTTCATCCTTTGTTGCTGACGTCCATAATCAAATTCAGATCCTGAACTCTTTTGCTGCCTTAACACGTATAAGAGTAGTGAGAAAAATATGCAGAAAGTTTATGATATTGATCATCAGCAAATTATTCAAACTTCTAATTTTTGTTTGTTTTCCTTACTCATCTTGTTTTCTGGCAGTTTTGAAAAGTGCATGCTGTCTTCATAAAACAGGGATTGACAGCTGCATGTTTTCCTGGCATACGCCAAGTTAGTGGAACATACACAGCTTCACATTTATCAGAGTTCTTATCAAAAGTGGGGTTTTTTCTAGCTATTCAAATCCATATGGAGACCAGTCTGTTACAGATTAAGTTCAGAGGCAACTACCCTTGACAAAAGCTGCCAGTTTTATAGCCCAGGGTAAGGTGATAGGAAGATACTGTCTAACAGTTTGCCAGCATGGAGAGGAAGCGGTCTTCCCTGAGAAGTCCCACTGATTACCTGACTGTTGAGGTTGGCTCTGCTGTTCACAGGACCCACCATGAGCCATTTATCTTGCTAACTCAGCAGAAACCTTATCTCTGAGGGTAGCAGGGGAAGGCCATTATGTTGTAGCTGAAGCAAAGTCTGGTGTAAGGGAGGAAGAGGGCAGTTGTCATCATGAGCAGGGGAGGGAACGAGGGTCCTCCTCCTTCTGCCTGCCTCTTTGGCTTTCTTACGAGCTTTTATGGTATCTTCACCTTGCCGTGTTTTAACTACAGACCTCAGTGTTTCCTGCATGTTTCTGAGCAATACCAGTTATAAATGTAAACTGGATGTTTAATTTCAGTCAAACTGCATGGAAGAGACCAGAGCTGTATACTAATGTCGGTAAGGAGTTCTTCTGGTATAACTGTAGATACAGAAAGTAGTTTCTGCACTGCTTTCTTAAATGCCAGTTTCTTACTGATATTATAGGTAAGTATCTACCTCACAAGCCGGTTTTTCAGAGCGTGGTGGATGATTCTGGTCAAGTGCTTACACAGCACTTGTTTTGTAATGAAGATTCTACAGATGCAGAGAGTAATTTTTGGTTTTGTCCATTCTCTTCTTTAGGTGAAAAGGGTACAGGAAAGTCCACCCAAAAGCCATTGCATTACAAAAGCTGTCTGTTTCACAGGGTTGTGAAAGATTTTATGATCCAAGGAGGTGACTTCAGTGAAGGTATGACATGAATCTTTAAAGAAAACTTTAACGCTTATGTAATAAAACATTGCAGAAGTTCTGTATAGAACCGTTTATTTATATTAATTATCTCTGACAGATATCACTGCTTTTTCCCCTTTCTTCTGTGTGAGAACCTTTCCATGAGAACTTGTATAATAAACTTATATACATGCATGCACACACATATACACACTTTCGCTCTGTTATCTCAAGTATTCAGAGAACTAAATACCTCCTACTGAAAGGTTGAAGTGTGAGAATAAAATACTGTATCTGCTGCTGGGAAATGAAGAAGAAAGGGAGACTGTTGCTGAATACATGAGAATACTTTTCTTGTTTTCCAAGTTTTTTGCATTTGGATTACAAAGATGCATCTTGATTGTGTTTGCATATCTTGAATAACGTCAGTGACTTGGATGCAGTTACATCAGTATTTTGAAACACCTTCCACATAATATGACTCTTTTAATCATTACTTTGTCACTTTTCCTCTTTTAAGGAAATGGCAGAGGGGGAGAATCCATTTATGGTGGCTTTTTTGAAGGTAAGAGTTTTATCAGTCTGCTCTATTTTGGTGTTACAGTAAACAATCACCTTTACGTTCTGCAGTCTCTGTTCTGTAAACCTGAATTCCATTTTTTTTAAGATTTTGTCTGGTCTTGGAGGCCTTTGACTGTCCTGTTTAAGTTATTTAGCTTTTAAGATATGAACCATTTTAATGAATGAAAAACTAAAACTGAACTCCTTAGTATTTGTCCCTTTTATCAGATTTACATTTTTATTGCTGATTTTAGACATTCACTTTTGGCTCGATCAGCTAGCTAAAAGTTGGGGATAGTCTTCTCTTCGCGGGAAAAGGAGAAAGGTGTGATGGGGTTGGGTTTCCTTGCAAATATTTATTTAAAAGAATGCAAAAAGCCCTGCTTTCCTGAACCCAAGATGAATTAATGATAGAGCTTTTAGTTTCCTCCCAGTCCTAGTTCTTTCTCAGCCAGTGTTGCAGAAGAGTTTATGGTTGCTGCGTTTCTCAGCCTGTGTTTGTCCATAACGTAGTGGAGCATCTCTGTTTCTTGGAGCAGTTGTTGTGTTACACCCAAGCCCACGTGATGGGTAGCTGCCACCAGCGGGCGAGGTTAAGCCCCTCTCCCCTCTCAGACTTTCTTTAAACTTTTCTCTACCATTGGTTGTTGTCCAAGCTTGCAGCACACAATCAAAAGAATTATTCACTGCTGTAGTAGGGCCAGGCCGCAATTTTATATGAGACCTTGAGCGTAACCAACAGTTTGCAACTGCCAAAAGAGAGAGGAAGCCTTACCTTGCACGGACTCTCCAATCAAACTTTAACCTGATCCAGCTTGCTAAAATGCCTAAAGGTTATTGTAGGAAAAGAAATTGTGAATTTCCATCTTAGTGACTGGATCCAATTAAATAATTTGGCAAGCATCAGAACCAACACAAATGAGTAGCTAGGTTTGAGGAAATGTATGGCTGGGAGAGATGGAAAAATGAGCACAACCTCCACTTATCTTCTGGCAGTTCCAAGCTGGCTGTGCAATTTGGCTGGCCACAGTATGAAACTGAACTTGTGGAAAGTTTTGCTTTTGTGGATCAATTACCCTGCTCACCATAGATTAGATGGACATTTGATGCTATTTTACAAGTGATTGGAGAGTGACTGGGACTGTCCCTTTCATGGCTAGTGAAAGTAGCATTACAAATATTGTACATTTTTCTTTGTTAATGCTTGCTCCTGCCACCTGTATCCAAACAGTATTGAACAAATGTCCTCTTGTCTGAAGAATTTCCTTCCCCCAAAAGCCTTTTTGTGGTTTTGGAAAATAAGGGAGAGGATTATCTCTTACAGATGACTTAAATGAAGAATAGTGATTACATTTTACACTTCTTTCATTTGATAGTTTCAATGGGATTTAGTTTGAACCATTACCGATTATTTGCTCATAAGAAGTAGGATTCATTAAAGTTAAACTAATTTTCTTAATGGCCAACTTGATAAATTCAACTTTGTCTGTCAGAAAAATAAGTTGTTTGGGATTGCTATCAAACTGGATATCCATATGTACTAAAAAAAAAGAAAACAACAAAGTGCCTGAAAATTAGGGATTTATTAACAGTTAATCCACAGCCTCTGTTCCCAAGAAAAATAGAAAGAGCAACAACTTAAACATCTCTGCTAATGTTGGTAGGAGACAAATCCTTTCTGCAAGAATACTAAACTTCAATTTTTTTGCCCTCAGGCTACAAACCATTGATGCATATTTCTCCTTGTTATATTGAGTGAACAGAATATGTTTTAAAAATAGCTGCTATTTTTAGTCTATTTTTAATACAACTTTTCATTCAAGTGACTATCAGATTTATTTAATAAGGATGAATTTACTTAGACGATAGCATTTACCTAAGCATATATGGTATGCTTAAAGTAACTGAAAACACTTTCTTTAGATGAAAGTTTTGCTGTAAAGCACAACAAAGAATTTCTTCTTTCAATGGCCAACCGAGGGAAAGATACAAATGGTTCACAGTTCTTTATGTAAGTATTGAAATGTCTTGAAATGTGTATATGGTTTGCTATTTGTAAGCTGTAAAGGGAGTCCTTTTAAATATTGAAGACAAGCTCCTGTGCAAAGCCGAAGTTGGTGGTTTTTTGCAAAGTTGCCTGGAAGTAGCCATTTTCCTATGAGCTTATTTTTACCCTGTCTGTGTTTAGTTAGTGTTAATTTTCTGTGCAAAAGGGCTTTTGGTGGTTTTCAGTAGCTATGTTCTAACTTGGGCAATAAAATAAAACTGTTAGTTCCTTGAAGAATTCTTAGTACTCTAATGAAGTGTTTTCTGGAAGGAAGCAAAACAGCTCTGGAGGCTCTCAAAAGTAGCAGAGAGCTTTTTTTGATCACAGAATAGCTTTCCAATAGTCTTATTTATAGTTAAAACTTAAATTCTTAAAACACATTGCAGTAGACTCTTAAAATCTAAATTATCTACAGAAAACATTCTCAAAATACATCTCTCTTGCCCATGTTTCATGGCCTTAGTTAACATAATGAGTTGTGGATGTCAGCATTAAAATCTTACTTTGCAATTTCTAAACGATCCATTACTCCAATCATCCCAGTTTTCTACTCTGCCATAGCTAACATGTATACTTTAGTAATGCTAGTATGGGGGAAGCTGAGAGAGAGTCAGTTCTACTTGTGTCGGATAGTCTGTACGTGCAGATACTTTTTCTTCCAGTGTTTTCTGGTTATTTTCTAATATGTGGAAGATTATTTGCATTTTTCCTGCAAATTTTTGTATCTGATCCTGGTAGTATTTGTATAATTTAATAAGTAGAAACTTATTATATCCTATATGAGGATTTTTGTCTAAAAATTGATGTGCTATTTCGAGTTTTTTCCAGTAAAATATAATAATCAAAGTGTTTCACTGAATGGGCAGTTTAACATATAAAACATTAAATATTTTTAACTGCACACAAACTTAGGATGATATATATTGGTTTGTTCAATTTCATTAGTGCATTTAAAATAATGTTCACCTTCCTATGTGTAGATGATGTGCTTCAGATGCTGACTGCTTTTTACTAATACTGATTTTGTTTTTCTCTTTAAATTGAAATCTGGAAACAACAGAACAACTAAACCTACACCTCATTTAGATGGGTAAGTATTCTCTTATTTTCTTCTTACATTTGTTTGGGAACCGCCTTGAGAAAATTAAGTACTAAGAATACTTACTTTTATCTGCATTCTTCAGGCATCATGTTGTTTTTGGACAAGTCATCTCAGGTCAGGAAGTTGTGAGAGAAATAGAAAACCAGAAAACAGATGCATCTAGTAAACCATATGCTGAAGTGCGCATACTGAGTTGTGGAGAGTTAATTCCAAAATCCAAAGGTAAAGTTGAACTGTACATATGAGGTAACTTTACTTGTTTTCTTCCATGATGGTTGCTTGTAAAAATATTTAGAAACTTACTTGTGATAAATGACAGCACAATGGTGAGAAGGTGAATAACATTGCAGAGCACTTTGTCTTCTAAAGAACTTAAAAGTTGTTGATGCAAAAAGACATTAAATAACAGTCATACTTGCTTTTTTTTCCGAAGCTTATCCTGTCTTGAATTTTCTGCTACTAGCTAAGTTTTACTACAAAGCTGGCAAGTACTTGTCACATCAAATAGAGTGCTATGTTAAGAGGACTGGTGGCAGTCTGACTTCATTTGATAACTTCTGCTTCTTTGGAACGTATTGAACTTGTTTCAGGTTGCTCTAAGGTAACTCTTCAAAACAGGCACTTAGGTTAGGAAAGCCTGGAATTAGCCCTTTAGCTCATATACTTTATGAGTTACTATAAACTATTCTTAAAGAGGAATATGACAACCTGTCTTTCTTTCTGGAAGGGATGTCCTGCTCTGCCATTTCAGAACTGAACACAGTATGAGAGCTTGGATGAAGCCTTATTTTCTAAGAGAAGCAGAATCTAAGATGTTCCTGTCACCATGGAGAATCTCATTAGTGGAAACTCAGGATGCTTGTTTTGTAGGAACTATGATAGGGGATCATCCTGCTATTTCATTCGTAGCTTGTTCTGTTGATATGTAGTGTGAAGGGTTGCACCAAGGATACTGAGGCACAACACAAGAATAATGGTTTGTTTGGCCAAAGGAAAATACAGGCATTTGAACTTCAGCTTCTTGGTTTTTCACCACCTTTTTGTTCACATGTTGTGATGTTTAGCAGAATGACTTTGGTGTCTGAAGTGATCTCTTCAATACCACAGAATCCTAAGCAAAGTTATCTTTTGGCTCCTGACTTCTGAAAGGTTCTAAGTCATGCTGTGTGTTAGGATACTATTATGATTTTTTTCAACAGTACTCAAGAGTATGGCATCTCTTAGGAAAAGCACAGGTGGTGTAACTAGAAAATATACTAGTACAGATACAGGATGGATGAAGCTAGGGGGTGAGATACCCACTTGCATAGATGTCTTCATCGGATTGCCACGCTCCCTTTGAAGTCCACTCTAGAACACTTGAATGACTAAACGAAATTTTTGGCACTGAGCAGTCTGATGAGTTACAGCCTCTAGGCATGGCTTTAAAGTGCTTATAATCCAAAGAATGAATTAAATAAATATAAAATAATTGGTTTTACCTCTAACTTCTCTTAAAAGAGAACAGGTTTCTGGAAGGATTTGATTTGCCTTGCCTTACCCATTTGTCTGTGTCCTTGTACCTCTGACTCAGTACTGCTGTATTCCTGGCAGCTCTGATTTCTGTAGCTGGCCTGGTGTGCCGTGGAGGGAAATTGATGCCAAGGTGATGGGATAGCCCACTCTATAAAGGTATAAAGCTCAGTTCTAGATAATGATGGACAGAGGAATGTTTGGACAACAAGAAGCCTTATGCACCGGGATCAGGCATGTGAAAGGCAAAGCTGAGTGTGGGTGAAGACGATGGCCCTGATAGGTACTAATGCACAGCCAGCCTGATAAAGATGCTGTGGGACAGACCATGGTGGAAATTCTCGTGTGTGGAGAATCCTGCTTTTGAAAGGGGAAGGCTCTGTGTAGGACCTCCAGTGGGAAACAGGCTGCTGCTGTGAGAGGTGGCAGCATGGCTGGAACTGTTTGCTAAATGCCCAGCATGAAACCACTGATGGACTGTGCTGGCCTGAAGCAGTGGAAATAAGACGAACAGTGTGACAACACATCAGCTGAAGTGAATTTGCCAAGCTGCTGTCCGAAGGTCACAAGTGGAGCAGGAGAGGCCCTTGGACTTGTTGGTTAATGGAAGGGGAATCCAGATAGGAGGAGCAGTTTGTGGGATACAAGATCATCAACAGAGAGTCATCTAACAGTGGAACTATTTGTAGTACAGTGCTATGGAAGGCAAAATGGAACGAATTTTGTGAATTATGAGGCAATTACCATGGAAGATTGCTTCTAAGAACTTGATTTTAAGACAGAGGAATAAGGATATTACCTGTGAGGGAACTACAGTGATGAATTTCTGTGGGAAGGTACATTAGGATAGCAAGGGATATTTAAATATTTATTGTATGAGCTTGTCTGGTAGGCAACACAAAGAGAGGGATTAGGTCTTTATGGAATGAAAATAGAACTGATACTTGGGTTTAACAGGGAAGCTAAGATGACACTAGGAGAAGGAATCACAGTAAAAGCAAGGTGCTTGGTATGAATGTTTTTGTCATAGGTTAAAGTTGAGGAAAGGTGATCTGATTTTTGGGTATCATGAATAGCCAGATGAAGTGCTTTATGAACTATGTAAATTAACTCCTTATATAGAAGAATTGGATTTATTTAACAACAAGTGGATGATGACTGAGCTATGTTACTGGATTCTGTAAATTGAAGGATACAATGATCACAATTACAGTATTGCAGAGGCCTAGATAAGAAGCTTGTAATGTGGAATTTGAAAGGATGATCACCTAGGAAAGTGGAATGTTTGTCATATTTTCCTTTGTTTTTCTTTTTTTTTTACTTCCCTAAAGTTGGAGAAATAAGTGAAAATGAGAAGATTAAAAAAAAATTATAAAAGAAGAATTTTTCTGGCCAAGTGGTGTAATTTTTAGAAGATCTTAAAGTTCTAGGGGAAATCGTAAGATCTGGGGAGGAAAAAAAAGGAAGAAAGCGAAGTACTAACCCAGTATTTAGAAAGGTTATTACAGACTAGCTAAGATAATATAGTTCACAAGAAAAACTGTGGAACAAAAACCTTAATGTTAATTTTCTTAAACACAGGTGGGAGTTTGGTACCTGTTTTGTGAAAGAGGTCCTAGTCAACAAGCCTGGCTGCACTGTTTGAGGTCATATACCTTTGCTGAAACAGAGTCATGTGGGACATGTATCAAGACTGTAAAACACTGACATTCTGATTCAAAACCAAAAAAAATTAAATGGCTTTGCACAGTGGGCAGTTTTTAATGAGAGTCTCTAGTGAAGATTCCTCATGAAAAGTTAATTTCTAGGGGATTCTGCATGGAGCAGTGCTAGGCTTGATTCATGAACCTCACTGATGTTGTAGATGTCCCTGTAGAATCATTGCTTGTAAAAGTGTGCTTTCTGCAATTAAGGTAGATTATGGCTGCATTCATAGTTCATCAGGTTATTTGATTTGCCATAAAGTAACTATTTGCTTGTAACTGCTGAGAATTACAAGATGTTAGGATTTGTTCTGACTTCTATGCCTGAACACAATTGCTTTCTGGCCAGGTCATTTCTTAATTTCAGGCCATGGGGGTAATGTAAGACTTGCTACAGTCCCTAACCTGCTAAGATACAAAGAGTACTTGTCTGTGTCATGGAGCATGGTCGTCAGGTAGTTCACAAAGTCTGGCAAATACTGTAGGTCACAGTGAGTGGAGTAGGAAGTGATGTATCTATTTCAGATGTGGTCATAAGTTGAAAGCCGATCCTGAAGGTAATGAGCTGGAACATTTGGACTGTACATTGAAGTTGGTTTCTTGATGACCTTCATGTTCCAGGATTGGTCTCATTTGTTGTAATCTGTAGTTGGACAGTACCAGGTGGGTTCAGTATTGAAAATAGCATTTGCTGCTGGGTAGGAGATAGTTGGATGTCACCAGAAAGTATATCCAAACCTTCTTGTCAGATACTCTGTCTTTGCTGTGTAACTGGTTCTGGACTTGTTCATTTTGTTTGTTGTTTGGGGGCTTTTTTCCCCATGTCATTTCACTCCCTACCTGGCATATGATTGCCCAAATACATCTGCCATTGCCTGCTTGCAGCATGGTAAGAATCAGATTATATTTGTTGAGGTAGTTGCTCACTAACTTGCCTCCAGTTCTATCTATTACTTACTCACTTTAAGATAATAACTTTAACATACCTGAACGTGTTACAGGAATGCAGATAAAACTGTCATACATTTGGACACACTTAAAACATATGCAGGAGGAAGAAAATACAGGAAATTACTGTATTTATTAATGACTTATTCAGACATTTCTGAAATTGAGCTTGGAGACATCTTGTTTTGCCTGAAGGCATGTAGGAAACACTGTAGTGCAATATAGGGATTTTTTTCCTTTGAATGGACCAAAACTGAGGGTGTAATAGATCAGAAACATTTAACTTCTTTAATACTTTTTCTATTCTTAGTATTTAAAGGTGAGGTGAGATTCTTCTTTTTGTTTTGTTTTCACCTGGCCTACACCCAGCTCCTTCATTTGAAATTAATTAGAAAAACATTCAGTTTTCTTTTAAAAATATGTACTTGTTACATTCTGTAAATATATATATATTTAGACTATGTAAAACTGATACAAAATATTACAGAAACATTTTTAAAATATAGTGCTAAAATAAGGATGTTGAGCAAAAGTTTGAGAACAGAGAGCACTTATCTTGGTCTGGACCTACAAGAAAAGTCAGAAATGTAGTGGGACGTGCCTTTTGGAAGCATTTTGCAAGAAGCCCTTAAAACATCTGATGAGAACGAGCTGATTTCAATCAGCAGGCCACCCTAAACTGGTAAGGCTACTTGCTAGTTTGTAGTGCACCTGGAAATGACTGGAAGACTGATACTCTGTGAAAGACAGAAGTTTTTTAGTTGGTTGTCAGGCTTTTTCTAGTCTGTATCAAGAGAGGCTTGTGAATAAACACATAGAAAGCACCGTGTATAAGTCACAGAGCTACAGAATATTCGGAGTCGGAAGGGGCCCACCAGGATCATCGAGTCCAGCTCTTAAGTGAATTGCCCATAGGGGGTCAAACCCATGACCTTGGTGTTAGCACTGTGCTCTGACCAACTGAGCTCATCTCAGTTGTCACACAGCTGTGACTTGTGTCTGTGGTGCTAAGCTGAAAAATGAATGAGATTTAGTGCAATGAGATTGAATTTCACCCACAGTACCAGTATGGGGATTTGGTAATGATGTAAGATGGAAGAAAGTATCCATGAAAGGTATAACCATAAAAACAGAGGCCAAGATTGTTTCTGTTGGGATGGGTGCCACATATCTGATGCATTTCCGTGAATTAAGCTCCAGCTAGCTTGTTGTCACCCAGAAGTGTTATCTCAGCCTGTTCGATTGGAAGCGAGTGTGCTGCATCACTGTGAAGAGGAAATCATTCACCACTCTTTGTATCACTGCTTTCTGAATGTAAGACCTGACAGAATAGGATAGTGAGCTGAGTTCAGCTAGTACTTGGTTTGGTCTGTGCCTCTTATTTTCTGTTTCAAAATTTCTCTTGTTAGTGATTGGATGAAGTAAGGTGAAAACCTGAAGTTAAAGAAATTTTTTTTATAAACTCTCTGTAAGTGAATGTTTAATAATTCTTTGTCTGTAGGTTATGTTGTATAAAACATCAGAAAACTAATATGGTTCTGCAAGTTCTTATCACTATAAATTTTAGACTTAAAGTTTCATAAATCCAAATTCTGAAAAAGTCTTCTTTTTCTAGACATATCCTTTATTGCACTGTGGAGAAACTGTTGTCGCCAAAATTTCAATTTGTTAAGGATTTTGATGAAGTGATCTTATGACACAATTATAAGAATCTGAGGCAGATACTGGATGAGATGATTTTTCTGAGATTAGTTTAGAAGTGTTTGATATTAAAATGTGTTTGCTATTCTGATTTAAAGCCAAGAAAGAAGAAAAGAAGAGACACAAGTCATCTTCCTCATCCAGTGATTCTGAAAGTTCAAGCGATTCAGAATCATCTTCTGATTCATCATCGGATTCTGAGAGTGCTTCAGAAGAGAAATCTAAAAAACGAAAAAAGAAACACAAAAAAAATTCCAAGAAACATAAGAAAGAAAAGAAAAAGAGAAAGAAAAGCAAGAAAAGGTTAATTCTGAGATTTGTTTTTGTTACATGTACACCATACAGTACCATTCTCTTGTCTTATAACTACAGACTACATTCTGTAAACTAGCAAAGTACGTTTTGCAGTCTGGGAGATAGTTGGTTCCACAGACAAGAATAAATTTTCTGATATGATCATGAAGGGTAATGTTCGTGTGGAAGGGTAGTGTTCGTGTGCATATGTACTGCAGCTTGTAAGGGAGTGAAGGAATGGATTAAGACTTCAATTGGCTTGAGAAGTTGAAGCAGTGGTAGGTTTGAAATGGGTAGGGGTAGCTTGGTGCTGTAAATTTACTTCTGTACAATTAAGAGTGAATCATATGCAGTGGAACTTAGAAAAATGTAGTATGCAGGGATATAGCAAAATTAAACATAAAATTAATAAATTAAAATACTTTAAAGTTTTTTTTGTCTCATATGCCAAAACTCTTGAAGTTTCACTGGAAGATAGTAAAACTTAGAAAGCACTCTTGCTTTTGAGAATGTTATTTTGGATCTAAGAGTTTTGTTATAGTTCAATGTGAGATAAAAGCTGTCGGTGCAAGTCACATATTCCGAAGCTAGCAGTGAAATTTAAGAAACCTTCCCTTAGGGCAGTGCTGCCTAAACGCTGTTTCTGTGTGCCTAAGCCCATTTCACAGAAGCTTGTAAATTGCTTGGAATTATTGTAGTCTGTAGAGAGTTATATATGCTAGTGTAAAACCTGAATTTTAGTCTCCTGATAGTGTTTTTGAAAGAAAATAAATAAAACAAAAAAGTTCTATCTAAATAGAGAGTATGTGTATGTTCAGTGTTGCACCATTGGAATTAGTAGATAAAGAATGTTGATCAGAAATCTACTGCAGTTGTATATTTTGGATCAAAGAGATCATGAGGGGAAAAAAGTTTCTTCTGAAATAGCTCTGTTTTCTGAGATTCTTGTTGTATCATTGTATATTGAATTAAGAGAATTTCTGAATTATTTAAAAAGATTGAACGGTCTTCCCTCATCCAAATAACTCATTATTCATATTCTCTATACAAAAATAAAGCTCATCCAGTGAAAGTGAAGATGAAAACACTGAAGCACAGCCATTATCTACTGTCCGTCCTGAAGAAATTCCTCCTGTACCTGAAAACCGGTTCCTGATGAGGAAAAGTCCTCCTAAAGTAGATGAGAAAGAAAAAGAGAGAAAAAGCAGAGAGAAGGAAAGAGAAAGGTGATATATCTGGTTTAAGTCTGACTATGTGCTGGCAATGGTATGATCACATTACTGTTCTAGAACTCTAATGTTGAATCTTTTTCATATTAAACAGTTCCATGTTGTAAGCACTGCTGGATGAAAAATAGATTTCTCCCTTTATTGGAAAGTATTGTCTTTGTCCTAGAACAAAGGCTTAGTGTTTCAAAATGGCTTTAGTGAATAAATAATGTGTAATGACCAGCTCAATTTCATTTAGAATGCACTGGAACTGTCCAATCTGAATCTGTAATTTATTCTTTTTTCATGGAAAAACCCGGAAATCTTGTAAAATTATTGTGGTCACAAGTCTGAAGTTTTACTGTGTAGATGTTACTGTCTGCAGTAAAATAAAACCATGTGTTTTCATTTAGTTTCTGAAGAGATTTTAATATTGGTTTTCCTTCTTTTTTTGATTGTACAAACAATATTATTCTTTTAAAATTATTTTCAGTAATCTATCGAATTCGCAGTCAACATACCAGAGGAGGCTGTTAGTCACCAGATCTGGAAGGAAAATAAAAGGAAGAGGACCAAGGGTAAATGTCTATAATCTGTTCTTCAAAATAAACAAGGTGGTAGCACAGTCTCACTGCTGCTGTTACTAACCATATTCCTTGGGATAGTTGATTTAAAAAAGAGAAGTGCATCATAATTGATTTGGGGACTGAGGCTTGAAGGATGACATAAAAGAAAATTAAATTACCTGTTTAAATTCTGAGTCTGTTTGAATAAGAGGGTGAGGAAAAAACCATGAAAGTGCTTTATTTAAGTCAATGTGGTAATAGTTAAATTGGTGAATTAAATTAGTCCTAAAAAGGTTCTGGTGAACACAGAACCAGTAAGACATCAGTGCCAGGAATGTGGGGAAGACTTCTCCCCTTTTTGGCAGGGGGGAGCTGTCAAATTGACTCTTTTAATATTGTGAAGCCATAAGCTATGTGCCGCACATAGCAAATGTATTTAATAACTGAAATGTCTATCCCTCAAGTTTTTAGTAAAATCCGTAACAGGTGCGAAGTATTGTTTTTGCATTGCCTGTCAAAGATAAGAATTTTCATTGTTAGTAAACAGCATTAGCATTTGTTCTAATTAAAAGTAGCAGAAAACTTCTCATCAGACTACAAAAATCCTGAAGTAGAAGTTACCTTAAAATCAGTTATTTGATCAGACACTTTGTATCCCTGCTTTAGGTGAATGCCTGATACATTTTTCAGTAAGTTATTAAATTGTCAGTGGAAACTTGGTATATACATGTGAAGTGTCATGTTAGGTGCTGTGTAGAACCGACTGCCAGGGGTGAAAATCTTTCTTAGGTATCACAGCATGTGAAATTTAAACTTAGACACAATTTTCTCTTTTTGCCTCCAAGCGTTACCGGACGCCTTCCAGATCCAGGTCAAGAGATCGATTCCGGCGCAGTGAAACTCCTCCACATTGGAGGCAAGAAATGCAGAGAGCTCAAAGAATGAGAGTGTCTAGTGGAGAAAGATGGATAAAAGGAGACAAGTAAGATTATTTCTTCCTGGAGTATGTGCATATGTATTGATTTTTTTGGTTGTTTTTTTATTTGTTTGGGGGTTTTTTGGTTTTGGGGGTCTGTTTGGTTTTTTGTTTTTTGGAGTATTTTTGGGTTTTTGTTTTTATTTTCTTTTTTGTTTGTTTATTTAAAAGTAATACCTGTCATCTTGGTTCAATTACAATTGCTTTTAAAAAAACAGGGTGTTGACTTGGTTATTCCATTATTTAATTGTGTCTGAGTTTAACCATGCTACTTTAAATAGATAGTTAATAATATAAATGACCTGATGTGAAGTTTTAGTTGTGAAGCTGTCTCACTTCTGGCTGAATTTTTCAGCATAGAGGGAATTGAAAACATTTAAAAAATTGTATGTTTTTCTCTCCAAGGAGTGAAATAAATGAAACCAAGAAAGATAATCAAAAGAGCCCGGGAAGAGGAAGAGAGAGAAAAATATCAGACCACAGGCAAGGTTCTGAAAGTCCAAGCCGAAGAGGGGAAAAAGAGAAGAAAAAAGATCACAAATCCAGCAGTAAAGACAGGGAAACAAGAAGAAATTCAGAAAAGGATGACAAGCATAACAAAAGCAAGGCCAAGAAGAGAGCTAAATCTAGAAGCCACAGTAAAAGCAGAGAGAAATCAAAAAGTAAAGAAAGAGACTCCAGGCACAGTAGACATGATGAAAAGAGACTAAGATCAAGAAGCAAAGAGAGAGACCATGAGAAAGGTAGAGAAAAAGAAAAGCGCTATGATTCTAGAGGGAGAGAGAAAGAAAGAAGTAGAAGCAAGGAGAGAAGTAAAAGAGCAGGCTCAAGAAGTAATGAACAAGAGCATAGGAAGAGCAAAGACAGGGAGAAACGCAAGTCAAGAAGCAAAGAGCGTGAGCATGCTAGAGGAAAACACAGTTCCAGCAGCAGAACACGGGATCGAAGCAAAAGCAGAGATAGGGGTAGGAGAGGAAGATCAAGAAGCAGGGACAGGGATCGCAGTAGAAGTAAAGACTATTCAAGGAACAGAGATAGAGAAACAAGAAGAAGAGGAAGATCAAGAAGCAGAGAAAGGAGAGGTACACCAGATAAATACAGAGGAAGAGAAAATAGGAGGAGGAGAGAATCAAGGAGTTCAGAGAGGGATGAAAGTCAAAGCAGAAACAGAGAGAGATACTCAAATAGGGAAAGTAGAAGCTCATATAAGAGGAACGATAGTGAAAGCCAAAGGAAGGGGCATTCAAAAAGCCGTGATAGTAGTAGTCCTGAATCTAGCAGAGATAAGAAGTCTAGTAGAGATCAGGATAGAAGTCCAGACTCAAAAAAGAGACCAAGTAGCAAAGAGAGAGAATCAAAAAAATCATATTCACGCAGCAGTAAAGAAAAGGAAAAGACCAGATCCTCAGCAGAAAAAGAATTAAACCAAAAATCAAAGAGTCAGGAAAAAGATCATGCCCCTAGTAAGGATAAAAAGTCTGATCGTGAAACAAGTCCTGGAACAGATGACGACAGGCATGGATGAGTTTGTGGACTTAATGTTTCCATTGTCTCAAAGTTTTAGAGACATTTTGGGGAACGCCTTTTTTAAAGATGCGGACTTCAGTTTGGTCTTTTGATAATCTAAAACGTGGATCATTTGTACTGCTAAAGTTTTAATAAACTTGAAATGAAAAACAAATTACATGTGTAATACAGTGTGCTGTGTTTTAAATATTTCATTGGATTATGTATCCTTCTTGTGTGTTGTCAGCTAGAAAGGGAACTTCCATGCCACTTTTATTTTTTTACCAGATAAACATAGTTCAGTGCAAGCAATGGCTGCCTGCGAAGAGGCTTGTTCCGTATATGAAGAAGAAAGCTGCAGATATACTACGTGTCCTCTTAAAGCTAGGAGAATATTGCAAGGTGTCCATTACTCCAGTCTTGCTCCATCTGTATTTCAGTAGGTATAAATCCTAAGGAAATTCATTTATAGAGGTAAATTGTTAGTTTTTATTGTAATCACAAAGTGATTTAAATAAATCTTTGTTTGTGCTTCTGTCACTGCCAACAATAGAATTCATTCATGTTGTAAGGCAGTCATCTGTGTCTGGGAGTTATTACCTTGTCCTTAAAATTTTTTTTAAGTGCTCATCAGTGTAACATTTTTCCCCAGTAACCTTTTTCCATTCCATGCTTTCATGTTTGCTGCATAAAGGGAGTCTTCAGACTACCCTGCCTCAGTCGCGTAATTAGCAGATGCACAGAGATGAAACAGATTACCAGAATTTACAGTAGGGTCGGAATAAGGAACCAGGAAATCCTTTTGACTCTTGTTTCTTAACAAGTCCATGAGAACTCTTGCAGTGCAACAGTACTGGTTTTTGGAGTAGCTGAAACAGAATTTCGAGTAATGTTTTCAGGCATGCTCTTAATATTTTTTTTTAACTTAAATTTGCTTTCTTCCCTGTTTCCCCTTATTCTAAAGACTGTACTGTGAATTCCGTCTCATTCTCTACTATGTGTGTGGCCCTCAAACCAATTCCCTCCCTTTTCTGCTTTCCTCTCCTGCCTCTAGGTCCCACCCCAGTTTGTATTTCACCACCACGCCTTCACGTGAAAGAGAAGGAGGTTGGCTTGTGTTGCTGCAGCAGTGCCCCCATATGTGCAATCCCCAAAGAGCAGCTGGTTCATGGTAACTCAGTGCAATGGTCTGAAAGAGGATAGATTTGGTACAAACCCCAACACTCCTTCCAGTCCTTGAAACTGTTGACACCTAAGACTGGCAAATCTTGGAAGTCCTGAAGGGAAGTGACAAGCATTAATCTAAGCTATGTCAAAGCAAAACAGTATTGTAATAGTTGATTTTTTTTTGCCAAATCTTAAACTGGATGACACAACTTGCTTTTACTGTCTTTGTAATGAGCATGTCAACATTTTCACTTTATAATCCACTTTGTGATCAGTGTGTGTTTACAGCAGATTAGGAGAAATGCTGAAACTTGCTTGACATTGTGATTCCAGATGGTTGTTATTCTAAAGAAAAATATCTGTGTCTTGAAAGCAAAACAAAACTGAGGATTGTGAACAACGTAAGTGATGTTTTTAAAGGAAGAAAACTAGAACTGTAGAGTTACTTTTTAGCAGAATAGTTAGTGGAGCTGCTTTGGCTGTCAAGTGCTGGTTTACTTTTTTACCATGTTTTAGAAACTTCTGTGGATTTTGCATTTCAGTGGTCATTTTATGCAGAATGTTTAAAAATATTCCTGGGTCCACATGTGGGTGGATGACACAGCTGTTACTTAAGGGAACTTAGAGGAGTGAACCAAAGACCTGTATAGTGGATCTCTTCTATCTGAACTTTATAGGACTTTGGAGAATTTGTAGTCCTATTTTGGGGGACTGTAGTAAGATAAAGGTAGGAAGTTAGGCTTCAGAAAATTGTGTGGCAGGTTAACCATGCATTTATGCGGGGCATGCCATGTGCTTCAGTCTCATTTAAAAACTGTTTGCAATGTGTTTCATTATTTTTAATGGAGCTGACACAGGAGCAAGCTATTGCTGAAGAAGTTTATTTGCACTACTGAGACTATTCTTGCTGATATAACTGAAGTTTGTATAAGCATGCAAACAAAACAATCCACAACTACACTGACTCTGCTGTAGAAGAAGGGGAAAATGCAGGCATGTCAGCAATGCAGCAATCTGTAATATTTTTTAATTGTCTTTATTGAAAATCTCAAAATGGAGATTATATCCACTTGTAATTTGCAGTTGTAACTACTTATTTCAAAAGATGCATTTGCGTACCCTTTTGTATGGACTTTCTTACAGTTCAGAAAATTATTTGTACAAGTTAAATGAACTTTAATTCTTTCATAGCACATAAAATATTCATCTGAGTTGGTGGCAAAAAGCCCATTTTCTTGTTTTTAATGTACTTTGATTTTGTTTAAAAGGTGGTTACACTAAATTGCAGGTGGTGGGATACAGTTGCCTGTATTATATTTGGTGATAAATTTGTTTAGTGCAGAGCACTTTGTTTAGAGAGAAACACAATTGCAGTCTTGTACAAGGGAGGGTTTGCCAGGTTTGTGCTTTTCTTTATCAAATTGGAAATTGAGAATGTTGATTAAGAACTTGGTGGGACTAAAGCACAATCCCAGGGACAGCAAGATGTCCCCAAGCACTAGGCAGTTCTTGCTGCCTTGTGAGGAGGCACTGACTACTGCTCTTGCAGTCCTGGAACTGTTTCTTCCCTCAACAACAGAGCTTTCCTGTTCCCAGCCTCACCAGCCACCTTGTGCTGTAGTCACAGTATAGCTGAGTGTCACAGGTCATTCATTGGCTTTTGGCTCAGAGGACTGATCTGGAAGAATTTAAGTATGCCAGCGGTAGTAAAAACACTGCTCATGGTCTTTCTTTGTGAATGTGGAAAAAAGTAGTAGAGTACAGCTTTTTCTGCTGCTACCCCAGAACTGACCTTACTCCAGGGACTTAATGAACCCCAAGGCACAATGTAAAATGAGGGCAGGGATTACTGGACTAACTTTGTCAGCATATGTTTAAGTGTCCATACAGGCTTGAAATAACTTCCAAAGGTTAGTCTTGCATTCTCTGTTGTACTGACAATAGATGCTGCCATTTTACTAATACCATGCAGCATATAAATACCTGGAATGCTGAAATTATAATTGGCAGTGGCTTTCCAAACTTCATTAGAAAGAAACTTATTTTATGCTGGATTCTCTGGGTACTGCCATCAACTCAGAAGCAGAAATGCTTGCTGAGGATGAGTAGATAGAATGTAAATTTAGGTAGATGCTATTACCTGTAAAAAATGTGTTGCTGTCTGCTAATTCTTTAACACAGCCATAGTGTTTCAGTTGTTGTTCTGCTTGTTTCAGTTGGTTGTTTTTAAGAAAGAGAAAAAGCAATGGTTACCTTTTAACCCTTTGTTCTATTTGGTTGTTAGAATTTTAGCCTGAAACTTTGCACTTTGTACTTGAAATCTCAGACTACAGGCTTTTCTTGCAGTGTTCTTTGTCAGATGCCTTGAAGAATTTGCAGTGATCCCCAGTAATGTCTGATTTGTAATAGTGTCAGTCTCGCAAATGGATTTTAGGTTAATGTAAACAAAAGCAGCAGTCATTTAGCTGCCTCTTCTGGAACTGTTGATTTATTGAAGCAAATAAAGTATTTTTGGACACACCTCTAGGGGCATAGTAGACTCATTGCTTTTCTCATAGGCAAAAATATATATTCCTGCTCTTAGGACTTCCCTTATAATAGCAAACCTAAAGATATACACACTATACTTTATCAAAGCAGCAGCCATGGAAGTGTTCTTTTTGGGGGGTTGTTTGTTTTGTTTTGGTGTTTTGAAGGGTTTTTTTTTTTTTTTTTTGCAGGAGGGGGGTGGTCAGCCACACTTCTAGAGTCAGTGTAATGGAAATGTAAAGAACTGTTATGTACCTTCTTTTGCTGAAAATAGTAATTTTCCTGATGTAGTATGTAACTAAGTTGTCAAAGAAAATACACATTGAAAAGTCTGTGAACTGCATTTTGCAAAATTTGAATTTGGTACAGTTCTGCAGTTACCTAGCATAAAACTTTAGCTTTCTATTTTGGTGCTTATATGCTTCTAATTTAATTCTTCTCACCTTTGAACAATTCGTGTCATTAGGAACACTGTTTAAACAGAACTTTGCTGTGTAAAGGCCAAAAGTAATGTTCACCTGTTTGGGGGTTTTTTAAAATACCATATGAAAATAAGTTTTCTAGTTCTAGTATGAAATTTCACAAAAGGAATAGCAGTAACAAAATATAAAAAATTTGATGAGTTTAGATAGTAAGACTACATAAAAGTAAAGGTACATTTTGTAAAAGAATTAGTAAATTAGTATCTTTTCCTAATCATAAAGTTATTATTCATATAAAACTAGTAGGGCAGTTAACATGCATGAGTTCAGAGGAGAATCTTGAACTGCTGAATATGCATATGATTGGTTTTAAATTTATATTTGTATTCATGGAAATTCTAAGACATTTAAAGGACTAAATAAACTGAATTAATGCAGCACCCTGATTTTGAATTAAAATTTTGCAACATGTAAAGTACTTAAGGAAAGTTGCTGGTTTTGGCAGGAAGTTAGACATTGCTACATATCCCCATTATAAAAGGTAGACTGTATGTGGATTTAGCCATAGCTGCTATTGAAAAGAATGGTTGAAAGGACTGGAAAGAATTTAGGCATATTAAATTATGGACAATGGTAAGAGGAACTAGCTGATAATTGGGTTCCTTCAGCTAAAAGAATTGTTAATTATACCGGCTGTATTGTGCATGTAGCATTTAGCAGAGTATTTTGTAATTATTCTTAGTCTTTTGGACACTTTGTAATTTTTAGGTCGTAACAGGGAAGATCCAGTTGTAAACTGGGAGAATGAGCTCTTGATTTGAAGTGTATAACTTGTGTACTGAAGTACCTCTCAGAAATAAATACTTTTTTTATGCATATTTGTTAGTGTATTCCATGTCTGCCACATGTGCTTCTTGCAGTATTAGCATCTTCTGCATTTAGAGAAATAATCACTTCTAAGTCATATTGTGCAACCTGTGCTTGTAAATTCACAGAATATTCCAAGTTGGAAGGGTCCTACAAGGTCAGCTCTTAGGTGAATGGGCCATACAGGGAACAAACCCATGAGCTCAGCATGATTAGCACCATGCTCTGACCAGCTGAGCTCATCTCAGGGTAAATGTGCTTGGCCAACCTCCAGCCTTCTGAACTGCTGATACTTTGAGTATAGATTTACAAGACACAGTGATTTGATGTCAGGACATTACCTCCTCAGTTAAACCAAGATCAATAAATTTTTACTGAAGATGTGAAGTTAGATTTTTATTCCATGTTACATTAAATGATGGTGTTAAATAGTAGGTGTAATTAAGAATGGCTATGGCAGAATGGCAAATGACAGTCTATTTATTATGTCTATATTGTAACATACAAAAATGCAGCCATGTAATGAAGCTGACCTAGTGTCTTATCTTAATTGCAAACTCTGCTTGTTGCCAACTATGATCTTTTACTTGAAAAGATACAAGTCTTTGTGTGTGTGTGTGTCTGAATGTGAAGCAGAATAGTTTTCGCTAGTTACAGAAGAACTATCTGTTCAATGTGAATGTAAATGGAGTGGTAACACAGCTTACAGTCAGTATAGAACTGAGTGAAAGAACAACTTTCAATCAAAAAGTCACCTACAGCAGTACCACAGCCTGGCTGGTTGGCAGCAGAGTGCTTAGGAGTAAACAGGAAAGTGTTTTTCCCCTTTCCTGTAGTCAGGTTAGCTGGAGTGCTAGATACACCATCTTGCTGCAAACATCTCTTCCCCATAAAGTATTAGAAGACTCAGCCAGTGCCACAACTTCTCAAGATATTATTCCTACCTTCCATTTCATTCTCCAAAGTAAAAGTAAGTAGAAAACTGTCCCAAATAAAAGGTACAGTCAACATGGATTTTATTGTTACAGACAGATGCACTCAATTTTATTTGTTCAGTAAGATATTTCTGAAGTCAAAACAAAAGGTTTGAATTACACCTGGAGGCCCAGCAATATTCAAGGAGTACAGTAGAGATGAACTGAGAGTTTACCTTTGGTTGTTACCTCTTGATTTTCTGAAAAGAATCTACTGCTTTGTTCCATAATAAAAACAGACTAGTTACAGTGCAGTTGCAAGCTGTGGCACTTGTTTCTTGAGCTTGAGTATAGGCAGGTTCTGGCAAATAGCATGTCTTGTAACTTGGTCCACAGTTAGCCTCTGCTGTTGGCCACGGATTGGTTTTGCAGGCACATAAAACTTGGAAGGAGAGAGGGGCTAGCTTCTTTCTCCTTTGTAGATGCTTCTATAGTGGTCAAATGTATTTCTAAAGAAAAAAGAAACAGGTTTAAGTGTATAATTAGTAGTTTCTATTAATTGTATATGCACTGATAGATTGTAGCTGAAACTACAGAAATACTTAGAAGCTTTACCAAAGATAGTTCCAAACTTTGCCCTTGTCCACTGTGCCAGTTGGTGGATTTTCCCCGGTCTGCTCAGTAACACTTCCTTCTTCCAGGACATGCTGCTTTTTGTTTCTAACCTTTGCTTATTTTTCCTTTACATAGAAAAGAATCAGACCAGATGCTACTTACTGTGGGGAAGGAGAGGGGAGGGGCGTGGGAATTACTATTATGTTAACAGAGGTGCAGTGAATTTTCCTGGATCTGCAGTGCTGATCTTCAAGCCCTTCAGTACCTAACAATTGTTAATTTTTCTGGATCATGTATTGGAGCTGAGGCAATCCACAGAAAAACAAAGTGCCATTCTGGTTTATGTAAGACAGTGTCAACAAGCTACAAACAGCTATGCTTTAAGACTGCTTACTAGAGATTGGTTTACCAGATAGAGGACAGATTTGAATCATTCATGTATTCACATAAATATCTAGTAATATGAAAGCCATGATATACCAAAACAAAAAGAAGCTTAGGTTGAAGTGGTGGCAGTGCAGTAGCTTGAAAGCAATGGCTTCACACATTACAAGCTTATCAAAGCCTACACCACGACTGATTTTAAATAGAAAGAAAATAAGATAATTCCAAAGAAGACATCTCATATGGTCTTCTCACATCTCTCGCCTTCACCTCCCTCTACAGTCTTAGCCTTCACTGATTTATGGGGATTTTTGCATGCTATTAAGAGGTAGTGAATTTTCTGTTTCTCAAAAATACACTGCCAGAACAGGAAGGAAGATTCAGTATCAGAGACAAGGATGCACTGCCAGAACCAGGAGGAAAATTACAGACTAGTTACAGCACTCTTCCACTCAAGAGATAACAGAAAGGCCTAAGTTAATAACAGATGTTTGAAAGAATTTTAGCTGTTGAAACACAGTAAATTATTGGACCTAACGTGACCAGAAAGCTTTGAAAAGATTTTTTTTTCTTTTTCAGAAGTATAGAGCAAGTCTATATTGGGACATGAAAATGTTCATCCTTAATAGTCCCATGGTGCCAGCTCTTCTGTTCATGGGCAATTTGTTTTCAGGTAGGTATCCTCTTCAAACTTCTTCAGACCTGATTGGTTGCAAAGACTGTAATGCTAAATGAACTTGCACAGATCTAATAACTCCAGCCTGGAAGACTACTTAACAGTAATGAGCTGCACAGTTAGCTAATTCAAATTCCCTTAGGATTTATATTTTTATATATAAAGGCTATTCTTTTCCATTTCCTAGGTAGGAGTTGTATTAGATCCATGAAAACAGTACTCTCTTACATGTGTACCAGAGCCACACAGGTATGAGATGAAATACTGTTGGGAGAATACCATGTTAGACACTGGAAGCCTACATGTTCAAACTACAGTTGCTGTTCTACTTCCAGACTTGGATCACAGCTGTGGAAAAAATGCAGTTAGATTTAGGGCTCTGTTTCAGTCCCTCTGTGGGTTACCCCTGCAGATTTCAGTGCTTCTTCTTAAGGCTCCAGCTTCTGCCATCAAAAGGCTTTATTAAAGTTTCCATTTCTGCTTGCTGACAAAAAGCTTGATGTAATAAAATGAGCACTGGTTCAGAGAGAAGGGAAATAAATTTTTCATTAGTGAACTAAGGAAAAAAAAGTACTGAGGGACAATTTCACAAGTTAATTGCCATGTCTTTTTTTGTAATGTGTTATTTCCAAAATTAATTACTCCAAGATAATTGGAGAGAACTCTATGTGACTTTTAGGTGATAGTGCAGCAATGTTAGCCTTTTATTTTAGGTCAGAAGTGAGGTTTTGAAATAAGTCTTCATTGTTCTTACTTACTGTGCTTTGGTTTGCATTACAGAATAACAGGCCGTGCTAGCTGATGTGGGTACAGAGTCAGGCAGCTCCACCCAGCTGTGTTCTTCCATCCAAAAAGAGTGCAGTAGCCCAGACCACAGCAGGACTGACCAAGACAATAACTGAGTCTGTGCTGGCCCTGAGGAGAGTTCTTGGCCCTGTCCCCAGGCAGAGCTTTGAGGGCCAAAGCAGGGTCTAACAGTCCTGGAAAAATGCTAAGTGTTTGCTCAGTCCTGAGCAAGCTGGGAGCTCATGTACGTCTGGCAAGAAGAACATGGACAGCATTGCATCAACTATCTTCACCCACCCACCCCCCAGTTTTTACTGGTTTTAATACTGCAGATACATCCACTCCACCATTCTTGCAGTTGTCCTAATTAGGAAGCCCACATCTTGTCCCTTCCTTGAATGCTTGGAGAGAATAGAAGTGACATCCAGTAATGGCACTGATTCAGTTACTCACTGTCTTTATCTCCGACATGCTCGATCCTGATGAAAAGCAGCCTCTCTCTGAGCATCGTAGTCCAATTGTTCTTGCTTTTCCTGCTCTTTTCTTGCCTGCTTTTCAGCCTGATGAAGAAAAGGGAATAACAAAGCTTAGTATTTTGTTCTCAACATCACCATCCTCTAAAGCTGAGCAAGGGTAAAAGCTTGCAGAAGGTCTGCAGCATTCTTAGTTGATACTTGGCACTTATCAGCCCTCCCCACTTCTCTCCCCTGCCATATCCCCCCAGAAAGGGTACATTAAATAGCTGAGTGAACACCAGCATTAGCTGCTGCTCTTTGGTGACCTGCCCAGAAGATACAAGAGGACAGCAGTGCATGGTTGAAAAAATGTCATAATGGCACAGGACAGGATGTGATCTGTTCTGTCATTGTTGATCTCTTATTACCAGCCCTCACAGTAATCCTCCCTGACTCACAGGGGCCAAGTCAGCCTGGAAGAGGCTTCTGTTCTACTGCTCTAAGAGGAGGCCCATTAACCTCTGAAACATGTTTATCATGCATTATCAAGTTTTCAACAGTAACCTTCTCACTCCACAAACAAGCTTCTTGTGGTCCATGGGTACAGTCAGTCACCTCTCCAAAATCAGCAGCTGCAGTGCATACAGGTAAAAACCAAACAAAATAAAACACGTCCATCACAGCCACAGCAACCTTCTCTCTCTCTCTCTTCTAGCCAAGAGGTCTAGTACTATGGGTTTAGAAGTGTGCTGCTTTCTGAAGGGGCTGACAGGGTACAACTTTTCTCTTTACCATTTGCTGGATCTGAATTTTCTGTACTTCCATGTTTGCATCACGCTGTCTCTGTTTCTTGGCTTTTTCCATTTCCAGGTAGATGCCATTTTCTGTCATCCACTGATTACGATCCTTCTCAGCCACTTCTTTTTCCTGTCTCTCCTTTTCCTCTTTCATCTTCATCTGTAATTTATGAAACATACAAAAAAGTTAACCAAGGAGCTGCCTGCTAAGCTGGAAGTTGTATCGCTCTGCAGAAGCAGCCCTGTATCAGTGCTCCGATAAGCATGGTCACTGTGGCTGGCCAGCATCCAAGCCCAGGGTTTCCAGCACCCCTGCCAGATGTGTGCCCAACACAGAAGGGGGAAAGGGAGAGGGGCCTCCAGGAAAGGTGTCAGCAGACTTGCTGAAGTGGGCTGATGCATGGCACCAGAGTCACCAACTGTGATCTGGGCCAGGCTCCTTGGCTGGAGTAAGCAGTGCAGAGTCTGCACAAATTATGAACAATTACAGAGCCTTCCAAGTCTGATTTTTTTTGAGGAGAGGATCACCACATATGATGCTTGCATCTTTCTTAAGAATTTCATTCTAAAACTCTAGATGACAAATGAGAAGCAACTGGTGAGAACCCACATGTGTGTCTTACTCCAGATGACTGTATTAAAAACTATGGCATTTCCAAACACTATTCCTACATACAAGTATATGACAGAGGAGCAAGAATAGCCCACATTTCTTACCACAGTGGCTCTGTGTTCTTCAATAGATTCAATGGCAGCCTTTCTTTTAATTTCTTTCTCTTTGTTTTTCATTTGGTACTCAACTTCTACCTCTGCAGCTCCTCTAGCAAGACGATCATCTTCAATCTTAAATGCCTCATTCATCTGTGCAGTTAAACGTTCAAAAGCTTTGTCCTTATGCTTCTGTGTCATCCTGCAGGAGAAGGTGAGTTACTGTAACATACCAGGACATCTGCTCAGGTTACCAGAGGCAACTGGTAACTGTTGCTACTAACACCACCAGCAATCCTACCTCCACCCCCAACAGCACCAATTACTCCTGGAACCGGCAGGCATTTTTTCTGCACTTTCTACTTCAAGTTTTAATTACATAAAACTTGCATCGAAGTTCTGATTTTGCTGATATAACAACTGAGAATAACATTTGTCACAAAATAAAATTGCAAGTTTGAATCTTAACACTGAAAATTATCCCTGGACCCACCTGTTAGTCTCCGCATCTTTTTCTCTTGTCAGATCAGCCATCATTTCTTTTCCTTTAATATAAGCCTTAATTTGATCATCATCTTTGTCTTCTTTTTGCTTCTCTTCAGCTTTAAATATTTTCTGTTCAGCTATGTATTTCTGTTTAAATGGAAAACTACTTTTATTTTCATGTAGAACAAGATTTTGGAAACATGAACTAAAAACAAATTCTAGCAATTACTTCAGGCCTAGCCTATAATAAGGAGTTCTTTATATCAGTGGAGAAGCTATAGAAGATAGAAACCCAGAGATTAAATTCTCATGATCTACTTACCACAAACTACAACAAAAGTAAAATCAGTATGTGGTTGCAGCCCCAGGCTTATAGTATCTTTATATTCTCTCCTCTACCTTCCCAGTGGCTCCAGCTGTACCGTTCCCATCCTGTGTATCATTCATATGGTGCAGACTCTGAAGGGCTCAAACACTAAGTCTGTAGAACCATCAAAATGTAAAGCATAAGGCATTTTGTAATGACTCCGAAATGGCACTTGTATAGCTTGGCAGTATGTAAAGCTTTTGTTGCATATACAAGGTTGGGGAAAATGGGGGAAAATTTGTAAATTTGGGGCGAGGAGTATGGAAGGAAAAAAGCAAGTAGGGTTTCAGTGGGCATTCTCTCCTTTTGCTCCCTCACGTGGCAAATGAATCACCACTACCTCTACTTTAGTTTCCCTGCTCAAGCAGGCATTGGCAGGGAAACAGTATGTGTGCTAAGTAAGTCATCACCAAGTTTAAGAGATATTGTCATACTATTCCCGCTCCCTAACAAAGAAAAATGGACTTAAAACAGAGCAAGTACATGGAACCTGAATCCAGTTCTCAAGTCAAGGACAATCTCCTTGCTGACTCTAGCAGACTTCGTCCATTGTAGACCAGTCAAAGCTCAGGTGCCACACTGCAGCTTCCAAAAGGTCTTTCTCAAAAGCACAGGGGAAAGACATGGCCTGCAACTGGCAGGGTAGGCATTTGATCCCACTAAAGCTGTCAGCAAAGACCCTGTTGCCCACAGTCCTCTTTATTTGTTGGCTGAGTCCAACCATCACAGCCAAGATGAAACAAGCATTTTGAACTGTCTGCTTTCCTGCTGCTTACATGATGCAGCCTCTGGCATTCAAGTTTTTTCTCCCGTTCCTTTTCTTTTTCTCTCTGAATTTCCAGTTGGTACAAGTGGTTTGATCGCTGTATTTGTTCCCGTTCTCTTTTGTTTTCTTGTTTGGCTAGATCTGCCTGATCCTTGTGCTCCTTTATTCTGAATCAGAAAAGGGAAGGGAATAAATGAGCTAGGGACAGCATGAAATAATAATGAACAGATACAGATTATGAACATTTACAGGCACTTTAACAGTAAAAAACACTGATACTTTGAAGTAAAATATCAGAGATCAAAACCAGGATCAGTTTCTAAAAGCTAGCTCCAAATTCTTTGGCCAAAGCTCAGTTCCAATCTGAGGGTGCTAGAGAAGTCTGTACCAGCAAAAGCAAACATGACCAGTGTATGGACTCAAATATTAGATTGAATTTGATTAGCCTGTTAGTTGTTATCCCACTCCCTGTACAACCTGGGCCTTAGCCAGCAAGCAGTCTTCTAAGCGGTGCCACAGCACTGTGGAAGACATGGCCATGACACCCATGCTAGCTGGAAGTGTGAAGGCTTCTAGCCTGGGGGAAGCAGCAACAGTGAGACAAGACACTTGCTCTCAGTGCCAGAACTGAGCCAGTCTTGTTGGGTGTATTACGACAGACATAGCTCCTGACAGCAAGAGATGTTTCTGAAGCTGGAGAACAGTTGTGGAGGAACCACAGGGAGAGGAAAGGTGACAGGTTTTCCATCTGACCACGACGTGATAATGATGTGAAACCCTCATTCAAAAGCGGTGAGGCACGCGGCCCCGGGCACGGCAGGCGGGTCAGCGCCAGAGAGCCGCCCCTTCCCGCGGGCCGTGCAGCCGGGTGCCGCCCGGGCCGGGCTGCCCACGGGAAGGTTTTTAACCCAAACTGTCCCGCCCCACTCCCAGGGCTCCGCCGCCGGACTCACTGCGCCAGCTGCTCCTGGGCCACGGCCCGGCGGCTCAAGTAGCGGCCATGCTCCCTCTCTGCGTCTTGGCGGGCGGCGTCCGGCCCATCGCGGTCCATCGTCGGCCCTTCTTCGCCGCCTCCGCGGAGACGGAACGTCTGCCGAGGTAGAAGGAGGGACCCTCGCCGACGGCCCGGCTGTCCCGGGAAATCGGGCTCCTTCTGCCGCCCCGCTCAAAGGCGGTGGCCGTGGCGAGCAGTAGCCGCGGGAGCGCGCTGGCGCCGAGGCGGGGAACGGCACCGGAGTGGGCGGAGGGCGCTGTGTCGCGAGTGCTGGAGCGGCACCTCGCCCCGCCCCGCCCCCGGGAGCTGCGGGCGGGCACCGCCCTCTCTGTCACACACGGCGGGAAGGAAAGAAGCCAGCCTGACCTGGAGGTCGGACCCTCCTCCGCCGCCGGTTCGTGAACTACTTGTTTCCCCGCGGCGCGCCCGTACCCGGTAAGAGGCCGAAATGGCCCCTCTGCCTGTGTCCTTCTGCTCCGGCCGCGATCCGCTCCCACCGGTTCGCCGGGGCCGTGGAGGTCGGCCTGGCTCCGTGCGCTGCCGTGCCTCACACGAACCTTCGCCCCGCCAGGCCTGCCTGTTCTGGGGCCCAGAGCCCTTGGCGGCCCTGGGAGCTGGATGAGGAGGAGGGGCCTCCCTCTCAAGAGACTCCTCGAGGAGGTGACGGCTGCACCTGGGAAGGACAGCACCCACCTTACAGCGTTTGTAGTGTAGGAGAGGTAAAGCCAGTTCTGCTTGGCCCTCAGCTTCCTAGAGGTACCTTGCTTCCGGGGTAGCCTCACAGCTTCCTCGAAGTCCTGTGCTTTCTCCAAGGCCTGCTGCTTTGGGCAGCTAGGCCAAGGAACTTGACACACCAAAGACCCACTTTTATAACTAAAATATTGGCAAGCATCTTTTTTTTTAAGAACTTGTATTATTTTCTAGTCTGGCCAGCAGAGACTGGCAGCTGTGGGGTGCAAGAAAGCAAAGCTTCAGGTTTCTTGGACTTTGTTTCCAGTGGACACCCCGATAGAGGGATACTCTCTTTAAAGCCCAGGGTACTGGTGGAGGAAGTCATTGCGGAAACTCCTGTCCAGTGTAAGGAAACGATGTTAACATTTCACCTAAGAAACTTAAGGAGGGAGTCGTGTCTGTGGTTTGGGTGTTGGTGAATAAATCTGCTGAGGAATCTGAGATACAATTTTAGATCACATCTATTTACCACAGACTGAATTGCTGGTAGTCTTTTTGAACGAACAGGCCAACTATGTTGTCTCCTGTTGATGTGCTGATTTTGTAGGCCCTATTTACAGCTATATCAGGACCTATTTGCCTCTTTTGTGAACTTTTAAGGGCTGTGATCAAATCACAGCAATATTTTCATGTAATAAAACTGATTTATAGCATGACATTTATTTTCCAGACACAGCTGCAAAATGCTACCAAAACTGCACACCCTAGCTATTCTAACTTTCACATATGTTCTCTTTTTTATTTCCCCTGCAGTTATTTTGGTTTGGTCTTTTCGAATATGGGGAATAATTAACTGCAAGTACACTAGTGAAAAATGTGACTTTTTGCCCTGGGAATTCATATCGTAGACCTGAAGAACCTGGGACAGTGAATTTTTAGAACAATGAATTAAAAATATACCAGAAATAGTGCGCTTTTGGCTGGAACAGGTTACAGTGACAGTCAATTATATAACATGAATTCCTGTCTCAAGTTTATTAAACTAACATTCATGAAACACAAGCTGGGGATTTTTGAGAATCTAACACTTATGTGGCAATCTTCTATTTTTTCAAATGGACTCCAGATTCATGGTATATATTTGATATAAATAATTTACTGTGTTACTCTGCCTGTAAGGTTCAAAAGCATATTTTTTAAACTTGAAAATGGCTTCTGCCTTTCCTTGGTGGATAGTTTAAACATTATTTCACGGTTTTGCTTCTTGAGCAGCATTACAGCTACAACAAGGTAACTGGGTCCCAACATGGAATTATATGTTTGGAAACTAGTATTTTTTCTTCTTTTCTCAGAAAAATGGCCCATGTCCAAGTCCTCTTCCACCTTCGCATGCTTTGAGAAGAGGGTAAAGATGATGCGTAGTCTTGGACTCTGTTTCGATTACTTGCTTTGCATATTTCTGAAATTCATGCTCTTTCGAAAGTGCAATAGCCTCTCTCTGAGCATCGTAGTCCAATTGTTCTTGCTTTTCCTGCTCTTTTCTTGCCTGCTTTTCAGCCTGATGAAGAAAAGGGAATAACAAAGCTTAGTATTTTGTTCTCAACATCACCATCCTCTAAAGCTGAGCAAGGGTAAAAGCTTGCAGAAGGTCTGCAGCATTCTTAGTTGATACTTGGCACTTATCAGCCCTCCCCACTTCTCTCCCCTGCCATATCCCCCCAGAAAGGGTACATTAAATAGCTGAGTGAACACCAGCATTAGCTGCTGCTCTTTGGTGACCTGCCCAGAAGATACAGGAGAGTAGCAGTTAAACATAACGGCACAGAACAGGATGTGATCTGTCTTTGCAAACCAGCCTTGATATGCAGCAATGCTCTGAGGAGGCTGGTCCCCAACACCAGCATATGCCGAGCACACATGATTAAAAACAACCCAACAAAAAATCCAAATAAAACAGCAAACTTCCTCTCTTTCTCTCAGCAGGAGCTAGTGCTATTGGTTTAGATGCATGCTTCTTTCTGAAGGGATTGACAGGGTACAGCTTTTCTATTTACCATTTGCTGGATCTGAATTTTCCGTACTTCTCTGTTTGCCTCATGTCGTCCGTGTTTTTTGGTGTTTTCCATTTCCAGGTAGATGCGGGCATTTTCCATTAACACATCACGTTCTTTTTCAGCCTCTTCTTTTTCCTGTCTCTCCTTTTCCTCTTTCATCTTCATCTGTAGTTTATGAAACATACAAAAAAGTTAACCAAGGAGCTGCCTGCTAAGCTGGAAGTTGTATCGCTCTGCAGAAGCAGCCCTGTATCAGTGCTCCGATAAGCACGGTCACTGTGGCTGGCCAGCATCCAAGCCCAGGGTTTCCAGCACCCCTGCCAGATGTGTGCCCAACACAGAAGGGGGAAAGGGAGAGGGGCCTCCAGGAAAGGTGTCAGCAGACTTGCTGAAGTGGGCTGATGCATGGCACCAGAGTCACCAACTGTGATCTGGGCCAGGCTCCTTGGCTGGAGTAAGCAGAAGTAAGATCAGCCCAAGTTTCTTACCACAGTGGCTCTGTGTTCAGCAATAGATTCAAGAGCAGCCTTTTGTTTTGCTTCTTTCTCTTTTTGTTTTTTTTCTTGTTCAGCTTCTATTCTTGCAACATCTCTAGCTAGTCGAACACCTTCCATCTTCAATCCCTCACCCATGTGTTCAGCTAATCGACTAATCATTTTGTCCTGTCGTTCCTGTTTTAGTCTGCAGAAGAATATGAGCTTCCATAAGATACCAGGGCAACACACCTGAGTCTACCTGAAGCTACCAAACTCAGCAAGCCTGCTTCTAGAATTCTCTCCTCTTGCCACACAGGCTGGCCCACCCACCCAACTCATGATCTCCTTCTGTTCCTCCTGTTTGGTTTATTTTTATATAATCTGATTTAGCAAATAAATGTTCCCTGTATTCTTGTATCACTAGTTTCTGTTGCAATAATGAGCTGGATCACTCAGTAAGGATTCCACCTAGCATCTTGCCATCAGGAAAGGAATGCTGGAAGTATTGGTCAGAAGCAGGAAGAGAAGAAAACTCTTAGATTGACTCAGTGGCATTATCATGTTTTACCCTCAATGTTAAATTGATAAAATATCTCCCCTTAATAAGAACACAATGTAGTTAATTAGTGTATGTGCCTTGTTAAGAAGTCAAATAATTTTTCTTGATCTGACTCAGAGAAATATAGCTTATACCCAAAAATATTTTCATCAAGGATCTTAATTGTCTTTAATTGTTGAGGAGTTGGAGGTTTGGCAGGCCATATGGAAAATCACTCTTCCCAATACACTTCTGCAAAGCTTAGCACTTTCACAAGCCTCTGTACTTTGAAGGGCGGAGAGGTTGCTCCCTCACACTCTTACTAAGGAACCTGTGAAAAAATTTCATGTTTCTCTTGAATTCCCTGCTCTCCCTATCAGTAGAATTTAGAATAACTTTTTAGAATAACTGTTGATTGTGTTATATCATTAGTCCGAATGATCTGAAAACAACTACAGTATAATTTTTAGATTATTTACAATTTATACCCTAGCATTGTACCTACCTACGCATTTCAGCTTCTTTCTTTTTTCTCATATTGGCAATAATTTCCTTTGCTCTAAAATGAGCTTTGATCCGATCATCTTCTTCCATTTGTTTTTGTTCCTCTATTGCTTTGATTATTTTCTGGTCATTTATATACTCCTGTATGGGCAAAATGGTCCTGATGTAACAGGTGACATGTAGAATAGCTGGACCTGGGACAGCACCTTATAGGAACCACTCCCTATTCCCCCTCTTGAAGTTTCTTTCAAAAATAGAAGAGAGGAAAGGGATGCTCAGGAAAGGAGAGAGAAGACAGGGAAGGGGTACTTCCACTTACTCCTGCCTCCCTATTCAAACATGCATCAAGAGGAGATAGTAGATGGGAGGATGGGGAAAAGGAAATGAGCATCAAACAGCTGCTTCTCCAGTCCATTGCACAAACAAATTGCTGTGCGGTGCAGAGAACATTATCCCATGCTCCCACTGACACACGTGGGACGGTGAGTGGCAGGGGACTGTCCAACCACCACCCACACACAGATCATTCTGCTCCTGGCCCCACCTCATCCAAAACTATCCCAGTCTAAGAGCTTAATCCCAAACACAGCTGAAGAGGAGTTTTCTATACTTTTATGTAAAAAAACAACTGTCTTGCATGCTGGCCAGAACCGTTCTGAGGCACTTCTAGTTTGTACTTAGTAGGATGCCTTTAAAGATGAAATGAGATGGCAGCAGGTCTTGACTAAATTCCTAAACCTCTCCAACCATAAATATAAAGTGAAGTTAAAAAGATAGATTCAGTCTCTGTCTATTCCCTCTTTCTAACAAAGAAAAATTGGTTTAAAACAGCAGGAATGTGAAACTTAAATCCGGTTCTGAATTCAAGGAGATATGCCTTGATGTCTACAGCCAAATCGTTAACCATAAACCAGTCAAAGCATCGAGTGCCAACATCCCTTCAGACAACAGAAGGGAGGGGCCTCCAAGAGGTCTTTCTCAAAAGCACAGAGGAAAGACATGGCCTGCAACTGGCAGGGTAGGTATTTGATGCCATGCTACTAAAGCTGTTAGCAAACCCCCTGTTGCCAGTAGACCCCTTTATTTGTGGGCTTTATTTGAGTCCAACCATCACAGCCAAGATGAAACAAGCATTTTGAACTGTCTGCTTTCCTGCTACTTACATGATATAGCCTCCTGCGTTCAACTTTTTCCTCTTGTTTCTTTTCTTCTTTTCTCTGAATTTCCAGTTGGTACAAGTGGTTTGATCGCTGTATTTGTTCCCGTTCTCTTTTGTTTTCTTGTTTGGCCAGATCTACCTGATGCTCATGCTCTTTTATTCTGAATTTGAAAAAGGTAAATAAATGGTCTAGGAACTGCATAAAGTAATGAACTGCATAACCATAGGTACCTTGCAGTGAGGAATGTGATACTTTGAGTTAAAGGTAGGTAGAATATCACAGGTGAATAACAGCATAACTGTTTGTAATGGTAGCCCTGGTAGAAACGAGCTACAGGGTACGCTCACAGTTTGCAGTCTTGTGGTGACAAGTTTTAGCTGGATGACTCATTAGCACCACTGCACTGGTAACGCTCTGGCCTATATCTGCAGCATCCTTGGAGAACAAGATTTCCCCAGTATGACCCACCATACCTGTGTTTCTTCTGGGCATGCAGGCAGCAGCTTAAGCTGGTAGTGTTCTGTACTAAATTCTGCAAGGATTCATGTGTTGTGCCTGGAATATGTAAGACCAGACTTTGAACCCTTCCTCTGCCTCGGGAAATGTGATTCCTCTATCAGACCACCAGGGCCAGTCCTATAAATACCACCGGGGACCCCTCTGTAAGATTTATGGAAGAGCTGAGAGAAGGAATAGAAGTGACAGTAATGCCTTGTCTTGTTGTGCAGTCTGGAAGCTTGTTATGGGTAAATGGAAAATCTAATTTAACCTTTTCCGTGTCTGGAAAAAAAACTGAGTAAAATACACCTAAAATTCACTAATAACATTTGGACAGTGATTTGACTAAAACCTGCTGATGCTTGCCAGAGGCAATTTTGCATGCAGACTGTTGGCAACTAAAAAGGCACATAGCTTTTCCCTTTTGGGCAAGATTTCCTGTGATCTTCCTTTAAAAGAGTGGCATTTATGAATCAAATTATTAGTAAGTTTCTGTAAAAACCTCATAGAATATATTTTGAGAAGAGTTTAAGTAAATAATCAAGTAGGGTTGCTTTTAATTATTACTTACTGTTCTAGCTGATCTTTGTGTAGTGCCTGTTGGTTAATATAATGCTGATGTGCTTTTTCTTGCTCGCTGAGAACATATTCTTTAAATTGACGTTGCTCTTCTTCATAATCCTTCTTTTTGCTGTCAGCTAATCTTGACTTTTGAAATTCAACTTGAGCATCTCTTTCTTTTAGGACCTTAGTAAGTAGAAGTGCACTCTGCAAGAGAACATTTAAAGTCATTTTCATGTTCAGAAGTCTTTATAGACATTCAGTACAATTTCAATTTAAAAAATATAAGTTGTCAACAAACATGGAACTGTCTCATTCTGTCATCCTGAAAACATAGGTAGGTTTTTACACGATCAATAACCTCCTTCCGTTTTGCTGCTTGAAACTGTGCTTCTTCTAAATCAATTAACTTTCTTTCTTCCTCTTCCTTTTCTTCACGTAATTTTTTGGCTTGAAGTTTCTGTTGTATCAGACTCTACAGTGCAGACAAAATTAGAAATCACATTTAAATTTTGGATTGGTTTTTTATTTTGCAGTTTAGCTTTAAGTAAAAAAATACAAATGTTTATGTTAGATATTAAATGTATTTAAACAGCATTTAGTTAAAACTCATATTCAAAAGCAAATGTTAAACAAAGGGAGTACAGCTTGAAATGTTACTATGAGTGGTTTTGTATATACAGAAGTGACTACCCTTGTTTACAAATGTATCTTGTACTTACCAGAGTAGCATTGGGCGGGTCTTTTTGAGCAGCTTTGGAGTCCAAGTGCACTTCTTCCTGGCCTTTCTTCTCATCAATATGTGCAGCTTCTCTAGTGCTGCCCAGAATCCTTTCCCATTCTGCTTTTGGGAATACAATTACTTGACGAAGATCTGCTTCATTTGGAAGGAAATACTCATCTAGAACATTATTTTCTTTCAAATGATGTGCTGTACAGAGGGAAGAAAAAATACAAAGGTTACTTGATATCAGAAAATCCAATACTCAAATGTGTATCAGGATTTGAATTCTCTCACGGTAACAATACTAAGTTATTCTTAATGTCAGTCCCTTATCCCCAGACCCCAGAGGTAAGACAGGGTATCTGTGTCCGTAGTCTACCTATGACCAGTGCATGTAGTTGGATGGTGGCACTGACTGACTGGGCCGTTTATATGTTCCCTTGCCTGTTTTTCTGTGTGTGTGGGTTGGCTTGTAGTAACACACTTCCCAGGCAGTACTTGGGCGTGATTCTTAGAACAGCAGGGAGCAGGGACCATTCCCAAATTGAAAGGGAGAATATTGGTAAAGCCATTCCGCTGGCTGGATGAGGCAGCAATTTGGGCACAGACTGTGCCTTACTACCCTTGTCCTGCATAGTCATCATATTTACTGAAATCAATCTGTTGTAGAACAGTTTCTTGATTTGTTGGCAAGACTAGCATTTCTTTGTTGCATTAGGCTTACATACAGGTGTGCAGGCATAAATGTAGCTTTTCTAGGTGATGGCTAGGTTTTGTGAAATGCTCTTTCAAGTGTCACCACCGTTTTTGAAGGGAATGGCAACTCTGTACAGAGTGGCATCCTGTAGAAATTGTCTGTTTGTGTGATTTGCAGCAGACTGACACGCCGTGTCTGAAAGGTAAGGAGGCTGTCTCTTAGAGTGACACCGGTGTCAGAGTCTGTTTTCCAGATGCCGTTGCTGACCAGTCTCCCGGCAGGGACCAGACCTGATCCCCTCCCTCTGTCCTAGGTGAAGACAACCTTGCCAGAAGTAAAGGCGCACTGATGCGGCGGCGCCCTGCAGGCAGGAAACTGCCAAGCCCCTCGTTCTTTCCCAGCTGTTGCCCTTGGAGGTTACTGGACCTGCGCTGCGTTCAGGTCAGTTCTCTCTATTCAGTTCCTAGGGAGAAACAGCCCCTCTTGCCGTCTGCAGCTGGGGGAGCTTTGGGGAGAGCCACGCTGGGCACCTGTAGGGCCTCCCGGAGCCGTGCGGCCGCGGGCTCGCCACTGCCCTCCCGCCGGGTCCCCTGCCCGCGGGGCAGCCGCACTCACGGGCGCCGCGCTGTCGCTGCCGCGCCGCCGCTGCCGCCGCCATCTTCCCGGGCC
>VYXC01004515.1:232443-258470 GCA_013397175.1 Platysteira castanea
CCCGCGGGCGCTGCCCCTTCCCCTCTCGGGCTCGGCCGCAGCCGCTCGGGGGCTGCCCCGCGGGTACGGCCCCGCCCGCCTGGCTGCTCTGCTGCCCGGGGCGCTGCCTGCGGGGCCCGGGGCAGGGCTGAGCTGCCCGTGAGGGGTCAGATTCAGCTTCACGAGTGGCTGCATTTCGTTCCGTTGGCTGCTGTGATTTGGTGCGGCCTCCTCGAAGGCACAGGCTCCGTTTGTTCGGTGGACGTTTCCTTTTGAAATACCTATTGAGGCGTTTTGCCAGGAGAATCCCAGTTTGGTTGCATTGGCAGATGCTGATGGAGAAATTAGTATCTGCTCAAACTGATGGTGCGTGAGTTAGCAAGTGGAAGGAAGATTGGTGCTGTGTTAGCAAGTATAAGTAACTGCAGCATGAGTTTAGATACTGTCACAGTAACTATTTTAAAAAGAAGTTGGGCACTGAACTTTGGCCTTTACAGACTGCATTTTTAGCTGCAGCGTAACTTCCCATCGCGATTGTAGCTATAAATAGTTTACTTTGTTCAGATAGTTTCTTCCAGAATTTTTCTCTTCTGAGCACAAGGTCAGGGTAGGAATATACTACTTGTGTTTATATAAATAATTTTCTTTTTTGTTTGTTTTGGAAACTGTTTTCTCACAGCTATGAAATTTCTGTTGGTTTTTGATTTTGACCATACAATCATAGATGAAAATAGTGACACCTGGATTGTGAAATGTGCTCCTGAGAAAAAACTTCCTAATGGATTAAGAAACTCTTACCAACCAGGACACTGGACAGAATATATGGGCAGAGTCTTTGTCTACTTGGGAGACAATGGTGTCAAAGAAGATGAGATGAAAAGAACTATGACAACAATTCCTTTCACTGCGGGAATGATAGATCTTCTGGGATTTATTGGCGAGAACAAAGAGTTGTTTGATTGTATAATTGTTTCAGATTCTAATACAGTATTTATTGACTGGATTTTGAAAGCTGCTGACTGCCATAAAGTGTTTGATGAAGTGTTTACAAACCCTGCAGCATTCAGCAGTACTGGCTATCTTACTGTACAGCACTTCCATGCTCACCATTGTGCAAAGTGCCCTAAAAACCTTTGCAAAACGAAAGCTTTAAAAGAATTTCTAGACAAACAGTTGGAGCGAGGAGTAAATTATACACAAATTGTATATATAGGTGATGGTGGGAATGACTTATGTCCAGTAATGTTTTTGAAGAAGAGTGACATTGCTATGCCCAGGCAGGGGTATACCTTGGAGAAAAAGATTTCTCAACTGGCCCAAAGTCTCAGTCCTGTACAGTGTTCTGTTCTGGTTTGGTCATCTGCAATTGACATTATGTCTTACCTGAAACTACTTATAAAGGAATGATTCAAGTAATAAAAGGAAACTGATGCAGTTACATTTTAACTTCCTGGAACAGAAAAACTGCATGCATATAAAAGCTCAAAATTGTAAAATTGGGCTATTATCTGAAAGTAGGTTTTTTAAACACAACATAAAACTGTTTATGTTCAATCCTGGTAATAATGGGAAAGTGAAGTAAAAAAGGCCTTCTAACCTAGTACAGATTCCAACATAAGTGGAGAAGGGGGATTGGGACAGGACTTGTCATTATTTTTAGTCTAGTCTCTCTCCTCCAACCCTTTACCAACTATATAACTGACCTTTGCAGTCCCACACACTTAGGGGAAGGAGTAGGATTACTGCTCCAAAGAGTGAAATTCTTTACTTAGAAAACATTAGGTGCCAGGAGCATGGTTCTGGAGCTGTTGGCTTTTATACTTCTTTGATCTGATTGCAAATTATTTACTTGGAATCTTGTTTAATCCAAAGATGCACTTATATTTTCAATCTATTAAATATTTCACCAAACAAAATTACTTTTTAATAGTTTGTATTATCTTGTATTGTAAAGACAATAAAAGTTGCTGTCACTGACACATGCAACACAATTAGTTTGTGTCATGTATTCTGCTGGCCTCTGTGTTCTTGTAAGGGCCTGGAGAGAGTAGACACAAGTGTACATGTCAGCTTTGGCCCGTCAGACCCTTTCTCTTCTGGAAAGCTGTAAGGATGTTGCGCTTTTATTTAGAGTCTCTCTCCCATTCTGACTACTGCCCCAACAACGTGCTGCTGCCGCTCTGTACAGAGCTGACACTGGTTTGATCTTCCATGCTGACAGCTCTGAGTCAGCCAAATGCCTTTTTCTCCGTAGTTTCTGCTGCAGTGCACAGGCCCACAGAATGGTACATATATACATCTTTCCGCAGATTTTACCTATTCACTCTCCTTTATATCTATAGTATGAACTCTTACAGTGGAAGGAAACATCTATGTCCATTTTAACTTTTAAGCAGAATTGTTCTGTCTAAATAGTTTTAAAGAATCGTTTATGAACATGCAGTCTTTCTGTTTACCACTGACAGTGAGATGAGCCCCAAGTGTTGGACTGTGCATATAAAGGTATTAAAAATAAGTCTCACTAAAGTTAAATAATGTGTTTTCATGCCAAATGTTTGCATTCTTATATCCCAGGAAAGGTTCAAAATGATGATGTAGTCTGCTTTTAAACTGAGGTCACTTTTAGCTTAAGTGCTTTAATAACTGAGAGATCAGTCCAACTTTCACAGCACCTCAGCTGTAGATGTCTGAGGTGTAGCTCAGCAGCCTGCAGATGCCTTATCTGTCTTCCTTTGTTTTCTGTGCAACATTGTTCTAATTTTCTTACAGACATTTGATGATGTCACTACGTTCCTTTTCCTTAATTGAAGATTTTTGAGTAGTCTTGCCTGTTTTCAGGCTGATAGTCTATATAAATTTCCTTTGTGTACTTCCTTCCTTGCCTCACCTATTTTACTGTATTTTAGAAGGTTGCTTTGAACAGTCTGTTGCCTAAGATGTCCAAAGTAATAGAGTTCTCAGGAGCCTTGCTTTACTGATGGGTATTTGAAAGGTGTGTGAGATGCTTATCTTTGGGATCTTGCCCTATTGTCTTGTTTGAGGGCACAAAGACATCTAAGGACTGGTGGGTCTCAGGTTGTGGCAGGTTTAAGTTGTCTGGTTTACAGGTCATACAAAAGAATGGTAATGGCTGTTTCATAGAGCAATTTCGTATGTTACTTTGGAATTTAAGTTGTTGCCATTGTTTAGCCCCAGCTGGCAACTAAAAAGAGCTGCTTGCGCACTCTATCCACCCCCACNACAGTTGTGTGTTTCCTTAATTCTAGATGTGCTGTTGAATGTTCTAGATTCTGTGCTCGTCTCTTCTGTGTTTTTCTGAACTTAGTTATGGAATAACTTGCTTTCAGTTTGTCCACAGATGTCAGTTACTGCTTACTTAAAAACAAACAGAAAGTAGTATATCAATGATTACTCTGCTTTTTCTTCCACTTACAGTAACTATTGGGTTTTTAGCCTTAAGGGACCTACCTTGTAATTTGGTGTGAGAAATTAGGTGAGAAATTGTTCTTCATGCTCAATAAAAGGGTTCTTTCTCTGGTTTTGACGAAAATGCTGAAGCAGGAGTTGAGAGTAGATTAAGCAAAGTAGACTACCTGAAATATTAGCAATTATGTTCTAATCACTTCAAGTAGAGGGTAGAGCTGATGATATTTGCTAGTCAAAGTGCATGTTGGAGACAGAAGAAATTTTTCAATTCCACTAGGCAGACCATTAAGCTATTAATCAGATCTTGTTTGGGGGTTTTTTCTGCACTTAGAAAAGAGAGGACTTTTCTGAAGCACCACAATTACCAAATTTTTCCACGTTTGGTTGCAATGGAGGGGATGTGAGTATCTCCAAAGAGTAAAGCCAGTTTAAGCTGGTAACCCAATCGAAAGAAAGGGAGAAGCTCCTTGAAGGGGATGCATGTTCAGTACTAAGTGTTGCTGACCTCCTGACTTGCTCTCTGGGAGGGAGATGACTTAGGTAAAAATGTTATGAAAAAAAAAGCATAACAAAAGTCATATATGTATGGCAAACTTTCTGTATGGTAACAGGTATGCTATTGTACCCCACTACTGTAAGAGTACTTAGTATTGTGTGCTAGTAGGATACCCAAGACTTGGAAGAAGTTCCTGCTTGTCCATAGGAAGCTGATTAAATGGAAAATGCAAACAAAACAAAGCTGTTGGCATGGGGATGTATAAAGACTTAGGACTGTAAAAGGAAATTTTCTAGAGAAAGAAATGGAGTAATATAGGTGAGGGACAGGCCCATGTCAGACAGCAGGGCTGCTGTAATTCCCGAGTTACACTACAAAACTCCAATTCTCTGGACTAACAGTGCATCAAGAGGGGTTGAAATAAAAGAAGGCAAAGATGTGTAAAGGTGTGGGGAATTTTTGCTTTTGTAGGGGCTTTTTTGTTAGTTTGGATCACTTCATTTTTGTCTCATGTTACTATGTAAAGGTCAAGGGCCAGTTTGAATCCTGTTGCAGGATTAGCATAGCAGGAAGGATGGCAGAGGGATATGACCATGTACACTTTCCTGTTTGGATTTCCTTAGTTCATCTTTCTGCTGGGCATTGTGGTGGAAGTACCACCAGTAATTAAAAGAAAAATATGATGCTTTTTCATCTGTGTCAAGTGGGAACTCTCAGAATTTCTCCTTTTGGGTATTCCTGGCACTTAGCTAATAATAATATTCACCTCCTTTTCGTAGGAGAAATAACTGGCAGTTGTTTCAATCTCAGAAAGCTCTAGTAGGGCAGGGAAAGCCTGGCTGCTGGACCCAAAGGATTCAAACCCTGCTGCAGATGAAGGAAAGCCCACAGATGCTTGAACCCAGAGTATTCTGTGTTTCAAATAAAGAAAATGTGTTGCTAGCAAAGAAGAAAATTACTTCTTAAATTGTGAATCACATTTTCAGAAGTTTTAAAAGCCAATATAGCCTTCTTCCTGAAAAATTTACGTATAGTTGGAATCTGTGGCCATAATTTGTGACTGTCCTTTGCATCCTGCCAGGTTCAGGAATTTGGGGGGAGCTCTGGGTGCTGTCTTTGTACTCCTGCTCTCCGGTAATGGGGGAGCCCTTGGAGCTTGCTGCTCTTCCCAGTATCGCTCCTCCAAGCGCCCTGGGAGCGCGGGGCGCCCCTGCGAGAGGCGGCTTCAGGTCGCTGACAGCGGCAGCCGAGGCCCCTTGCTTTGTTGTGTGGCTGAGTGACACCGAGCTGGTGACGCTCCCCAGGCATCTGCTCCTGTCCCTAATACGGCCAGGCCTTCTGTCACCACCGCAGACAGCTTTAACCCCTGCCCCGGGGTGGGGAGCGCCTGGGCGGCGGCGGCAGCGGTTCGGGCCGGACNGGGGAGCGGCGCGGACAAAGCGGCGGGAGCTGCGGGGCGCGGCGATGGCCGCGGCCGCGCAGGAGGAGTACGCGTACCTCTACAAGGACTCCGCGCACCCCGCCGGCTTCCTGGAGGCGTTCCGGGCGTTTTACCTGGATGGGCTGTTCACCGACATCACCCTGCAGTGTGCTTCGGGGGTCATCTTCCACTGCCACAGAGCTGCCCTGGCAGCCTGCAGCAGTTATTTTAAAGCCATGTTCACTGCCGATATGAAAGAGAAATCCAAAAATCAGATCAGCCTTCCCGGACTCAGCCATGCAGTACTGGAAGCTCTCGTGAATTATGCATACACATCACAGATCCATATAACAAAGAGAAATGTCCAAAGCCTACTCCAGGCTGCAGACCTGCTCCAGTTCGTGTCAGTAAAGAAAGCCTGTGAGCAGTTTCTGGTGCGGCACTTAGATACTGACAACTGCATTGGGATGCACTCCTTTGCTGAATATCATGACTGCCCGGAGCTAGAGAAAGAGTCCAGAAGGATATTGTTATGGCAGTTTGAAGAAGTGTGGAAGCAAGAAGAGTTTCTGGACATTGGCAAGGAGAAGCTCTCTTATATTCTCTCCAGAGAGAATCTCAATGTTCAGAAAGAAGAGGCAGCCATTGAAGCTGTTATTAAGTGGGTTACACACAATGTGGAAGGAAGAATTGAAGACATCTGTGAAGTGCTGAGCTGCACCAAAGTAGACTTAGATAATGTGTATTTGAGGTCAGCTTTAAGCCTGCAAAAAAAATGCCAACTCAATGACAGTAAGATAAGGTCACTCGTATACAATGCCCTGAACCTCAATCCCAAAGGTCTTTCCAGAAGATCCACAGCAGCCATGTATGTGATTGGAGGATATTACTGGCATCCCTTATCAGAAGTGCATGTTTGGGATCCTTTAACCAATGCATGGGTCCAGGGAACAGAGATGCCAGATCACACCAGAGAGAGCTATGGAGTCACTAGCTTGGGACCAGACATATATGTGACAGGAGGTTATAGAACAGAGAGTATTGAAGCTCTTGACACCGTGTGGATATATAACAGCGAGAGAGATGAGTGGACAGAAGGCTGCCCCATGCTTGACGCAAGGTATTACCACTGCGCAGTTTCCTTGAGTGGCTGCATTTATGCATTGGGAGGGTACCGAAAGGGATCTCCAGTCCAAGAAGCTGAGTTCTATGATCCTTTAATACAGAAATGGCTTCCCATTGCAAACATGATCAAAGGTAGGTAAACTTTTGTATGGTGTCTGCCTCCAATGTCTTTTTGTATTTGCCATTTTTAAGTGCCATGGAAATATTTAGGGTTTGATCCAAGTTCTAGAGAAGTTCATGGGAATCTCCTGTTAACGTTAGTGGGCTTTGGTTCAGGTCTTCACTAGCCAAATGACTGCAAACATCCAAATGCTATGTTGGGCTATGCCATAGAACAGTGGGTAGAAAAGTAAGTGGTAGTCTCAGTTTAATTTTGCCTTCTTTCAAGAGTAAAATTTCTGTTCAAATAAGAGAGAAATCAGAAAACTACCCAGGATTAGAGTCCATTCAGTAGATGATCAAAGAGCAAGCTCCAATAAAGGGACTGTGTTATTTTTGTATAAGATTTTCCGTGAAGTAATTTATAAAGGTATCATAATTTAAAACTTCTTGCATGGAGTTCCCTCCTATTTCTGTGTATCATCTGTTCAGGATCCTTTATTTAATCTTTAGCATGAGGATAATGAAAAGCACTAATACCTGTTCCTAGTAGCCAAAGTAGTGATCTAATAAAATGTACAAATCACAGCCTAACCAAAGGGTATTGAGTCTGAGATGAGCTGAGTTGGTCAGAGCATGGTGCTAAATAATGCCAAGGTCACAGGTTTGATCCCTGTATGTGCCATTTACACAAGTTGACTTGATGAGCTTTCTGGATCCCATCCAACTCAGACTATTCTGTGATTATTTTGTAACAGTAACAGCAACACTACAATTATACATTTTATCACACATTTTTATAAATGAATGCAAATATTTACAATTAATTATAAAAATATGCTGTAAGTTGATGCAACATAGTATTTTTCTACATACAAGAGAATTTTTGGATGTTTATGTAAAAGAAAAAAAGCAGACTTTTACAACTTACTCCATGGTTTGTATTTTTTCCTCAGATATTGGTACGATTTTATTTCCTTCAAAAGTAGAAATGCTACGCTAATACAATGAGTTACATATTCTATGCAGTTGTTTTGCCCAATTTTCATATGTGAAACTATTTAGGTGCTCAGACCCCCCCTTTGCTTTATTTCATTTTGTTGTCTTAGAGATGGCATTAACATGGCTCCGTTCTGTTTGTGTCCTTCGTTATACAATAGCTTAATTAGTAATACCACAGGAATGGCTAAAAGTATCGGAAAAGATACCTTGAGACACTGAACATGCTCAACTCCCCTTGTCTTTGCTCTTGCCATCTAGGTGATTTTTTACCATCTCTTTAACTTAGTAAAATAGTGAAACTAATTCCCTATTCCAAAACCAGTCAGACAATATGACTTTAATTACTGCCTGAAAATCCAGTGAACTATTGCATAGCTGTATAATGTGCAATATGTATTGGTTACTGCAGTTTTATTTAGTCATTCTTGACTTATGCTGGAATCTTGATAAATCTATTTTATTTACATTCAGTTAAATACTTGCAAGTTTAATTTTACTCTAAAATATCAACAAATCATTTGAAATGGAATTATGGATAGAAGAGACCATTACGCGCAGTCTGAATGCATGTTTGACTTTCACACTATGTACAGGTGTTGGAAATGCCACTGCCTGTGTCCTGCATGAAGTCATCTACGTCGCTGGAGGTCACTATGGGTACAGGGGAAGCTGCACCTATGATAAAATCCAGAGATACCATTCAGGTAGCAATGAGTGGAGTATAGTCACCACAAGTCCACATCCAGGTAAATAATTTCTCTGACAAATGTAGAGCTTGATTTGGTTACTTGTACCTGGGAGTCCTTAAGCGCAGTTAGGGATTTTTGGCATATTCCTAATTAAAAAAAGAAATGCCTGTAGGGCAGCAAGGGTTATTCCCAGACTCTGAAAGTGGAAGGCAAGACCTTCTTCAAGCATCTGTTCTATAGAAATCACCATATAAATACTGAATTAAGGAATGTCCACATTCTACTAAATAATATAACTTTCTGTAAAATCTAACTATTCATAGATATTTAGAAAAAATGATTTATATTAATTTTAGAAGGGTTTTCTCTATGTTCTACATCTGGTAACAGTAAGTTTTTAAAGCAATTTTCACTGAGTACTGGTGCTGTAGTGCAGCAGAAAATCCTGAGATGTCTCCTAAGCTCAATGAGGACACTCAGCTGCCCTCAGTGGTGCCCAATGTTTGTCATGTACTTGCAGCTTAAGTTAATTTTATCAAGCTGAGTTGTACTGTATTCCTCTCTTTCCGAAGAATACGGATTGTGTTCAATTACATTACAAAACAAGATCTATTTTGTGGGTGGACAGACCACGATCACAGACTGCTACGACCCAGAGCAAAACGAGTGGAAGCAGATGGCTCACATGATGGAGAGAAGGATGGAGTGTGGCACGGTAGTTATGAATGGATGCATCTATGTAACAGGGGGATATTCCTATTCAAAAGGAACATACCTGCAGAGCATTGAGAAATACGACCCTGAGCTGAATAAATGGGAAGCAGTAGGTAATCTTCCCAGTGCTATGCGGTCACATGGCTGTGTCTGTGTGTATAATGTGTAAGCATTTAATCTTCATCTTGCTGTTACAGAAAGCAGCAGATGCAGTATTCATAACAGTACTGATTACCTCATGATGAGTTGTCTAATTCAATCTCTTAGCACACAATGTTAATAACTAGATATAATTTGTTCTCATTTTAAACAACTCAGAAATACAAATGTGGTAACAAGATTTCCATATATTTTTCAGTCCATTCATTCGTTGTCATGGAAGTTCTCAAATTACTGTCTTATAATACTTTGTGCAGCTACATAGAAACTACTGTGAAAAATGGATTTGTTTTTGTTAATCACTGGGTGAAACTATGACTTGGTGCTAAGATGAGTAAAGCCAAATAAAATCCAGTTCTAAGGACTACTGGTCTGAAGATGAAATCTTCATACTCTGAAGGTAGCTGTAGAAACAGATCATTGACACAAGCTAAGTGTATGGTATATACAGAGCAATATCACCTGGATAACTAAGTTATCGGATTCAGAAATGGGCATTTGCAGGATGCCTCCAACTCTATCTTCAAGCCCCAGGGCAAATAAGAGCTTGTGTTAGGAGTGAGGGAAGAAATGTCGGTAGTAGCCCCAGAGCACAAGCCAAAAGCATGCATTGGTTTTCCAGAAGAAGTACAAGGGCATTTGAGAAAAGTACTCTCTTTGCCATTCTCACACTCACTTTGACATTGCCAATGAAAAGTGAAAAAAGCCTCTGCAAGGCTTTGCAATGGGATCTTTGGCTGATGCACAGGTATTTGTACTTTTGGGGGGAGGACTGTTCAGAGAAAAGCCTTAATGTGCTAACTCTTTTTTAATATCAATTCAAGATGTGTACCTGTGTGGAATGGAAGGAGGTAATGAGAGAGATGGGAAAATTAACATCCCCCTGAAATTCAAACTTCTCTATTTTGTTTAATACCATTTGATCTTTTCTAAACTGTGACTTGAGCAAAGGTAACAACTAAAGAAACTTGTCAAAGTATGTTATGCATGAAGGAAAAAATCATCTGTAGGATAGATTTATTTATTATTTCTCTCAAAACTTAATATGAGATCTTCAAATTCTGTGTAGAAAATGGATTTTTTTAAAGTGATATACAGACAAACAGATCACACTCTGAGTGGCCTGACACCAGTGATCCAAATGAAAAAATGCTTTGGGGAACAGAGAGGCTCTTTTAGCATTTATCCCCGAATCCAGTTCATAAAATGACTGCAGAAACAGCTATTAGATATTGGTGTGAGAGGCAGGCACAACACAAGGCTGCTGTAGGGTGTGGTTGAAACTTCACAGACCAGCACTGCCACCTAAAATGAAATTTTGGTTTTACTGGATTTCTCAGATACAAAGAAAGGACTTTTCCAAGCAGTAAGCTCTGAGTTTATAATATTTCTTTTGCTTGATCATAAACATTTTCAATTTTTTTTATTCTTTCACATTTTTGTGCTATTTCTGACTTGAATTTGACTGCTGGTAGCAGGTGGCACTTAACTCTGAGCTTTGATATGAAGTTCTGTGGTGTGTATGTACAGTTCTTTTTTTGAAGTTTTTGTATGTCACCTCACTATGTCAGAAGCTTGTGTGTGTGTGTGTGTGTGTGTGTGTGTGTTCAGTATTTTGCTTTGTAACCCATCCTGCTGTGAGCTATTTAAGGATCCAGTGTAATTCGTTTAAACTAAACTCTAAAGAGGTATGGAGAATTGAACTCCAAGGCTGTTTGAAATGCATGGGCCAAACAGGTGGGCAAAATAAATAAAATGAATTTTTTTTCTCCTGGAAATCTCCACAGCTGAGAATTGCTCAAGGGCAGGTAGAGATTTAAAGGACAACATCACAAGAACATGAAGGTGATCTTTGTATTGAATGAAACCACAGTGAACTCAACATGTGTACGTAATTTTTCAGTGCAAATTATGTAGCCGTGAAGCTTCATGTTTGTTGAAAAACGCAAGCATAGGACAGCTACTTGTGGCTGGCCTTAAGGTTCATTCTGGCCTATATCCTGTCACCAACAGTCATGAGTCACTGAAAGGAACTAAGAACAAGGTGATGACTAACAAAACCAAACCCCTCAGCATCCCCTTGTCAACTGCTTCCAAACTAGGTGCTTGATGTTGCTGAAACACAGTGCTGTTCCAGGGCTGGAGACTGGAAGCTGGACTCCGCTTTGTCCCCCTGGGCAACCTGCAGGTGAGCGAATGTTGCTTTTTGGCCTCAGTGTTAAGAGCAAAGTGGAAAAAAGCCTTTAGTTCTCCCCTGTCAGGAGAGCATTTGTTGGTCTGGCATAAGCATACTGCCTAGGGCTTCAGTTAAATCCTAATTTTTCAGATATTTTCAACGCTTTAGAATAAATGGAGAGAAGAGTAAGTTCAGACTCGTGGTTAAATTCCAACTGGTGCTATTTTTCACAATAACCTACAATGCCCTTTTAAATTAACTCATCTCTGTAGCACATCCCAAGAAGGTGTGTTGTGATCAGATCTTGGGCACAGGCAGGAAAATGAACCCAGCAAGAGGAATAGGGATTCTGATCTCTGGTCAGCAGCCTACAGGAGGTGGGAAGCTCAGAGCAGGGAATCTCTTAGCCATCTGGGTGATATGTTTTAAAAAATAGTTGAATATAAAGACTGAATTATTGTGCTATTGGACCTGTATTATGGTAGACACTGTTTTACTGTTTCACATGTAAACTAGAAAATTAAGTACTGTGCAAGTTAAATCAGTTATAAATCAGTACTATTTCTGAAAATTTTCACTTGTGCGATCCCCGTGTTTGTAGCGCTATAGATGCCCACATTACATCTGTAGTACTTAAGTGAATGTTTGCAATACTTAATAAATGTAAATATACCACCCCTGTACAAATTCAAGTTGTTGAAGTTACTTTTTCTGTCCAGTGCGCAAAAGCTGTGAACAGAAGGTGTGAACAGAATTCTCGCGCGCGGACAGGTGGCCGTGGATGCGGCTGTGCCCCACGACCGCTCCCGCCGCTGCCGGGCCCGTCCCGGCGCGCACGGCCCCCAGGGGCTCGCGCGTTCCCGGCGCGGGGCGGGGGCGGTGCCGCGCTGGGGCACCTCCCCGCCCCGGAAGTGNAGCGCTTCCCGGGGCGCTCGGTGCGTGCTGCTCGGTGCGGCGCTGGGGCGCTGCGGGGCCCGGGCGCTGCGGGGAAAGCGGAGACGGCGGCACCGCTCCCGCCGCCGGGGCCCGGGCCCGGCCCGAGGGCAGCGCTCCCGCTCCTGCCGGGCAGAGGTGTCCGCCGGGCGGGAGCCTTTGCCACGGCGCCCGAGGCTGTCTGAAGAGGGGTATGTTGTCGCTGCAGGCGTGTAATAGTGTCAACAGCAACCTGGTGGTTTCCTAGCACAGTTCAGGGGCCGACATTTCAATTACTTAAATAATTCTTGTAAGAATTTTATTCTTACATTGCAGTGATTCTACTCAAAAAACAAGTGTTAAGTAACATCTATGAAAATGTGTGGTTATAGGTAATCCTTACCCTTAAAAACCAGGCTCAGACTTCTGACACAGGGGTTCCTGAACAAGGCATAATATGAGTAACAGTTCCATGTTACTTTATTGGGGAAGCTTTCTTATTTAAAAAAACCCTTTCACTCTATTACAGTAATGGTAGAATCAGCCTGCAAGTAAACTTTGTCCAGAGCTTTAAACTAAATGGCTGGTAAGAAGAAAACCTACTTGAGAGTTCTTTTGGGATGATCCAGCTAATACAGTATGGTATCTAAATCTTCTAGTTAAGGGGCTTGACTGTCATTTTCCACTTATAATTTAATGACTACTTGCTTTATTTTAACCTGTTTTCGTTTTGTGTGGTACTGATCCAGACTTTTGGCATATAGAAGGAACAAATTGGTGTAGTTTATTAAGAAAGCCCTTAAAATAAAATCTTTTGTAGAATTTTGTATGCAGTTCAGACTGTGATTGCTGTTCATTGGAGCTTTTTGTCAGTCTTCACTGCTGCACAGCAACTGAAAACTATTGATCTGGAAGTTGTCTTGTGCCAAATGACTGAGCTAAGGAGTCTGAAGTGAGCATGTGCAGACAGAGCTAGACTTCTGGTAAATTAGAATGCTGCTTCTGCTTTTGTTCTAAATAGGTTAGAGCTCAATCACTGAACTGAATTCCATGCATGGCAAGCTTGAGTCTTTCTTAGTCTTGCCTACAGTTTGTTACTTGCAGCTGAAAGGATGCTTTTCCATGTGTAAGACTTATTCTAACAGATGTGTCCAAAAGCTCGTGTCAGTTCACACTTTTTAGTATTAACCTTGAAAACACTGCTAAGGAAGTAGACTTTATTTTTTCTCCTCTAAACAGTGGAGCTGAGCCTTATGTGGAAACTGAGTTGCTGGTTCTGGGTATTTTGGTACCTGGGCTGAGGCAGACTGGGATGGTGGTCAATTAGTTGATGCCATGGAAAAAGCTGAGACTGCTCTATAGTTTGCCATTAAATTAGACCAAATTTGGTGTAACATAAAATAGAACACTGATCTCTCTCACAAGTTGGTTGTTAAAACAGTACCAGCACCTGAATTGGTAGTGAAGCATCAGTCTCCTGCAGTGAGGGTGGCTCATGCAGGACATCTCTGAAGTAACTGCAACTCTCAGCTTGCATGCTCTGGCCTGGGTTTTCTGAAGTGCTTTTTAGACAAACAGATCACACTCAGCACAGCTGGCAGCTAACACTTGCTGAAATCATGGTTTAAAGAGTGTTACACTGTTAGGTACAGGTGCAAGCACAGCAGTAGAGACCAAGATGCACATTTCAAGGCTGTGAGTGCCAAAGAACTACATGTAAGTCTAAGGATTGAATATGGCTTTGAGATCAGGAAGAGGAGGAAATGGAAATACTGCAGACTGCAGTAGGCTGAACAATTATTGGGGAATTAAACTACTAAAACAAGAAGGTGAGGCTGCCAACTGAGTATTCTGAAGAAGAACATAATTTCCTCTAACAAGTCCACCTTGGGGAGCTTTCCCTGCTTCTGCTTTGCCAGTCATCTTGATGCTCTGAAAGATGTTTCTGCCCTGCAAGTGGCAAAAGAGCAGAAAGTGTATGGTTTAATCTCCCAATAAACCATGCAAGACATGAGTGCAAAACCATCTTCACCAATAGCTTTGTGATCACAGATCTATGAACTGGGATAACTGGACCAAGAAACTGCTTTATCTTCTGTAGCTGGATTTAACAAGAGTGTTAGTGTGCAAAGGGCGAAAGAAGAAATCTGTGCTTGATAGTTCAAAACTGAATTCAAACTAATTTCTGACAGCTTCATAAAGCTACATTTTTTTCTCAAGGATTAATCTTCACATGCTATCTTAAGAGCAATTAGATAGAAATTGTTTGATCCCAGTTAATTTTCTGGCCAATAGCTGCTTTCTTAGTGGCTGCATCTGATGAACTGGGATTATACACTTGCTGCCAGTTAAGTAAAATTACTTCCAAGTTAAAATGTCTTGCGTGTTATCAAAGATACTTGATTCACTATTCAGTCAGAACTGCAATGAAAAGACATTTGTAAAGGAGAGAACTAGACATCTTTAGGATGTATCAGTAAATGCAGATATTTTCATTCCTTCCTCCATTAAGTTCTCAAAGATTAGGCTTGAGACAGAAACTTCAGAAACGTTTCTCATTATACCTATGTAGGAATTGAACATTTCTGTTATTGATGTTTTGCTTAGTGATGAGAGGTTGGATTTGACTTCACGAACAAATGTTGTTGGCTCTCAGTTTTGTTGCTGTTGTTATGAACTGAGGATCTGTGCCTAGAAAAGATAAATAACAAGGCTGTGAAGTATCAGCATTTTTTAAATTTATCTTGACTGCTGAACGCTGAATGCTGCCTTAACAACCAAAGTGAGGTGGGTTTTTTTCCCAGTTGTTTCACAGTTTCCTGTTGGAGTTCTGTAGTCATGTTAACAGCTGCTTCACAGGCAGAAATGTATGGCTAAGGAACTTGGCTGTTACCTTTTGATGAGGCTGCAGTGAAATGCAATGAATGTAAGCCTGTAGAAAGTACTATTCAAAATTAAGTGCCTTTGCTCTATATTCTCTTCTAAACAGCTGGTGAAAATGGCTGAAAATGGAAATGGTGAAAACATGTCTATCTTGGAAAGCAAAATCTGTCAGCAAATTGAGGTAAGTTCAGTTTATAGTTTGAGATCTGGACTGAGGTGTTGTGGGAGCATTCATCAGCAAGGGCTTGGCTAATGGGAAGTTAACTTTACGAGGAGTTAAATCTTCAGCTCTTTAAAAAATGTCACAAGTCTGTAACAGGTATTTAATACTTTAAGATAGTCACAACTGTAGTTGAAGTTGGAAGTTATACTTGTCTAGAGTTGCTTGTAAGAAGACCATTTAAAAACAGAAAAGGTTTAATTTGCTAGCATTTTAGGTGCTATAGCAAGTGAATGTATCATTAAACAATTTTACTACCATGTTTACTGGGGTTATTTTATCTGCGCAAATAGGAGGAGAGTGCATTGTAATTCTATGTGCCCTAATTTTTGTGGGGAAAAAATCCTCCTACTTGGGAATCTCTGCTGGTCAAAATACTAGCACACTGCATAACTTGCTATTAGGATTTACTGCTTTGTAATTTATTGCTGCAAATTACAACTAAATTTATATACCTACTTTGGATTGACTCTTTTTCTCTCTAGAGGCTTGAGGGGTTACCCTACAACAAAAAACCTGAGCCCATTGCTTTAAATGGCATCTAGAACAAAACCGCTTTCCTGAAGGACAAAAATGTAGCTGCACGTGAATGTCCATTACCATATGGAGCCATTATTTATATAAAACAAACAAACCATAGACATTCCTCAATCTGTGTGGTTTGTTTGTTTTATATAAACAGTTGACAAAACTAGACTTTTGGTAATGTGAGTCTGAGGTGTACCTAGAGGAAGAGGAGAAACTTCCACTGACTTTTTAAAGCACCACAATACTGGAGAAAATATTCCAACTTACCTTATGATTTCAAGTATTCTACCTTTTTAAGATGACTGCTAGTCAAGGAAAGAATCTGATTAACTTGTCTTGAAGTGAATTGTCTTGCCATGCTGGACAAGATTGAAATAAGAGCATAATAATTAAATAAAATTAAAGATTAAGTATAAAATAATGGTTTTTTTATCTTATGGTGTTTTCTTGAATGAGGCCTAGAAAGTCCAGTCTATGTGTATGATTTTTCAGTGTCCAAATACAATATTCTTGCATACATATTCCTTAAATAAGATTCCTGGATCTGTTGGTGACAAATTTGACTTTTGACTGTGCAGAGCTTGATCAGGGTGATGATTGCTTATCATGTTAACAGAATAAGCTTTGCTCCTTTCATAAACAAAACTGCCATCTATCTTTGCCTCATTAATTCCATTGGATGAAGCACTGTTTCAGTGTGGGGTTGGTTGTTTGGGGTTTTGTGGGATTTGTTTCTGGTGGTTTTGTTTGTTTTTACAGCTTACACATTGTAGCTAACCTCTGCCAAAGTATCACATTAACATAGGAAGTAATAATTTCAGAATTCCTAATTGTTCAGATTAATTAATTTTGGTATGTCTCAATCTACTGCAGTAAGCTGTTAAATTAAAATGAGCTTTTAAGACTGAAAATTTAAAGACACATCTCTCTTTCCTCCCTCCCCCCCTCCTTTTTGCAGTACTATTTTGGCAATCACAATCTACCAAGAGACAAGTTTCTAAAGGAACAGATCAAACTAGATGATGGCTGGGTACCATTAGAAGTAATGATCAAATTCAACAGGTAAAACAAAGCACAATTAATGTGGATAAAAAGAGTAACTTTCAGCTACGTATCTCTGTTTGGGGTGAAGTGTTCCTGATGTGCATGTACAATATCCATTGCTGTTTTAACATCTGGCTTCAGCTTTGCCTGGGTATTTGTAACCTGTGTTTGCCTTCTCAATAGGTTAAGTCGCCTTTCAAAAGATTTTGGAGTTATTGTAGAAGCACTAAGAAAATCCAAGACTGGTTTAATGGAAATAAATGAAGACAAAACTAAAATCAGAAGATCTCCAAATAAACCCCTTCCTGAATTAAATGACCAATATAAGGCTGCAATTAAAAACAGATCTGTATATGTTGTAAGTAAATTTTTCTTTACTTTGTGCTGTCTTGCATGACTTTGACCAATAACCATCTGACTAAAGCTTGAATTAACTCATACTATAGAGGTTATAATTTTTAAAAGTCAGTTTGTGGCAAATTGAAGCTCATTGCTATCTTGCAGAAAGGCTTTCCACTAGATGCTACTCTTGATGATATCAAAGATTGGCTTGAGGATAAAGGTCCAGTTGAAAATATTCAAATGAGGAGAACATTGCAGAGAACATTTAAGGTAATGATGAACATTTAGACCTGGGGCAGGGATCCCTCCTGGAATTCTGTTCAATTACCCTAACAATATCTCTTATCATTTAACAGGGCTCAATATTTGCAGTTTTTGATAGTGTTGAATCTGCTAAAAAGTTCACAGAGATACCAAATCAAAAGTACAAAGACACAGAGCTGATAGTACTTTTCAAGTAAGTCCACTTAACTGATACATGAACTAACAGTGGTCAGGGGTGGATTTACACAGGAAGCTGGCTTGACCTGAGAAGTGTGAGTTTCTACGCTGTCATACAGGCATTGGTAGCTGTACCTTTTGGAGACTTAGCATCTCAACTTGGAAAAATTAATTTCAACTGTTTCATGTCTACTGCAGCCTTACAAACTAATTTTAACAGAATATTTTGAATTAAATTAACTTAGCTTATATTCTATTGAAGGGAAGAGTATTGTACAAAGAAGAATGAAGAAAGGAAACAAAACAAAGTAGAAGCAAAAGCAAGAGCTAAACAGTAAGTAATTGTCAATCAAAGTGTGTGTTTTGCTTGCCTGACCATGCTTGAACTGATTCATAACTAATTTAACTTTTCTACAGGGAAAAAGAAGAAAAGCAGAAACAAGCAGCAGATGCTGAAATGGTATGGGTTTCTTAAATCTCCTACATTTTGTAGAGCTAAAATGGAATATTCTGTTTGAAATGCTGTAATATAGAGCACCTTCTAGAAAGTGACTTCAGCTTTTCCAACTAACTTACAGTAAGACTGTTGTGTCCTGGTGTTTTAATCGTATTTTCAGTAGACTAATTTTGTTTAAAGGCTCATGTCCTGAATTTACATTAGGCACGTTTGCCTGTTCAGAGTGATCCTGGATGCACCGTAGAGATGATTGTTCTTCTGTGGTATTTAAAGGATCCGTTAAGGATTTAATCATATTATATAAATTTTCAACCTGAGGTATCAGCCTTCAGAAAGCTGTTTTGTAAAATTTAAAGAGTGTAATTCCTATGGGAAAGGAGTCCTAAGTTCCACATAAGTGTATCATAGTAAGCAAAGAAAAATTAAAAAAAGGAGGGGGGACACACTGTACAAGACTTGGACATCAGCAGAACTAGGTTATTTAGGAAAAATGCTTGAAGTACTGTAACTTCAACTACTTATTTATCACTATCATGTTTACTAGGATTGAGGGGGGAATGTGAATATTCAAGCTTGACTCTTCAATGAAAATGTGGGGGTTTTAAATTTAATTTAGAAGTCTCTGGAAGAAAAGACGGGATGTCTTTTGAAGTTTTCTGGTGATCTAGATGACCAGACATGCAGAGAAGATCTCCACGAGGTATTTTCCGGTCATGGAGAAATCAAGTGGATACACTTTGTCAGAGGTGCAAAGGAGGTGAGTAAGCTTAGACAAAGACTTAAGCTCTCTCTACTGAAGTTTGAAAATGAATGATTAAATGTTTGTTCTTTTATGTTATCAGGTAAGTTACTGTCTTGTGAAATTGCTGAATATTTAGAAAATTAAATTATTCCCTTAACTTTCTTCAGAAGAACAGATAAAGGTTCCAGCCTCGTTCGTTGATAAGGTCAAAACTGAGAATATTCATTAGGACAGTCTGACAGCTTTGCTTCAGTCTAGACATGTTTTACAATCATAGAAGAGTAATGAATTTGCTGAGCCACTTAGCAGGGTATGTTGTTCATCATTCTAGCTGAATGTTTTGGCAGTAAGATTAAAATGCAAATGCCACTCTTCTTTTTTAGGGAATTATCCTGTTTAAGGATATTGCCAAAGAAGCTCTGGAAAAAGCCAAAGCAGCACATAATGGAAACTTGCAGCTCCGGAACAAGGATGTTTCATGGGAAGTGCTAGAAGGAGATGCAGAGAAAGAAGCTCTGAAAAAAATACTGGAAGATCAGCAGGAATTGCTGAAACAGAAAACAAAAGGTTCTCTCTCCTTTTATTATTTTAAGCCTTTATAGTGTCCTAAAATTGATGTGTGAAATTCACTCTTAAGTAGTGAGCAGTATGTACTATATTCTGACGTTAACTTGTAAGGCAGTCCCCAGAGCTCACCAATTAAAAGATACATGATACAAAGGGCCTGATCTTGTATCTCCACAGGGCGCAAAGTTAAAGGAAAAGGAAGAGGGGGAAAGATACCTCAGGGTGCACAAAAAGGAAAAATACAGTTTCAGGGCAAGAAAATAAAGTTTGAGAATGACGAAGAAGATGGTGAAAATGATACTAAAACAGGTATGTCATTCTGTGCACTTGATGCAGCTTATTCAGTACGTTCACAGAAAGTAGCTCCATGTCCTCAAGTTTCTCACAAGCGTTTCAGATTTGGATCTGCATTGTAGCATTTCTGCCCTCTTGTCAGTATCAGTAATCTTATGAGTCTTGTGCTCGATTCCTTCCACAACTGTCCAAAAAGCATATTAAAGTAATTACTAGACTAGACTGAATGGCTGTTTAAAACATTATGCATTGCAAGATGATAGCTGTCAGCAACATTACACAACTGTACAAACCCAGTCTCTTGAGTGGTGCTTTTTTTCCCCCTTAAGGATATGAGAAGACATAACAGTTCTGCCTGTCAGTATTTAGCTTGGAGCAGAGGAAGAGCTAAGCTTCAGTTCATTATATATAGCACCTGCTTAACTAACAGCCAGTGAACCCTATTCCTGGTGGATTCTACTCCTTCATTTTCTTACCTGCCCTGCTGCTGTGGAGTTAGACAGGGATGAAGCTCTTTAAATGTGGTATTTTAGAACATCTAAAAGCTTTAGTCACAGTAATAAGCAAACTCTCTAGTGTAGCCGTGGCTGTAGGTAACTGGGACTCAAACTTACATGGTGGGAAGAGCTTGGGTTTTTTCAGAAGATTTCAAGTAAAGTTTTCCTTTACCCTACATGACTACATATTCAATCTTGCAGAACCAGCAAGTCCCAAGAAGAGACCACTAGAGGAAACAGAAAAGGAAGAGCCTGCACCAAAACAACCGAAAACAGAAAATGGAGATGGCAATCAGTAATACTCAAATAAATAAAATAATTTTTAAAATTAGTGGTTTTATTGTTCCATTTTCAATAGGTTTTGAAGACATGCCTCAGTTCAGGACTTTCTTGGCAGAAAATCTAATGAAATCCACTTCAATGTCAACCTACAATTAGAGAAAAGCTTCATTTTATTGGGTTACAGCTTTCTTTTTTTGTTTAAGAAGCATGCTTACTCCTAGCAAAACCCTGGAAAACTTTTCTATTTATAGTTTTGTTTATACTGTCAGATCTTCTCAATTTTTCTGGTATCTCATTCAAATGTAAAAGGTTTTGGACTTTGTAATCTTGTGGTTATGTTTAATAGCAGCTGGTAATAAATTCAGAACTTCAAACTACTTTCTACTGAAGCCTGGTTAATGTAGTATAATGTTTCAATTGTGAACTAGCAAAGATGAGGACAGACTTAAATAATTTTAAGTTCAAGTCACCAAGAGCATAGGTACAGCTGATTAAAGCTTCTGTTCTTTGCTCCTCAACATACCTAACAGTCTTCAACTATTGCTCAGTCTCCTCTACTTCCCTTACGCTAAGGGATGGGAATACATGGCTTCCAGGCCAGCAGGCAGTAGCCAGAACTTGCTGTGTGGGCTTAGGCTGCCATACGGTAGTGTCCCCACTGTATCTTTTAACAGCGGGACGAAGTGCACAAGTTCCTCCTGCTGCCCCCAGGCTGGCTCTGTGGCTGCCTGTAGCTGTTTGCAGGATTGCAGCGATCACTGAAATAAGTAACATCCTTGTTACCGTGGCCTTCAGCACCTCCTTCAGTCGAAATCCCAGCTGCAGATAGGATTGAGCAAATAGCTGGTAGGAATTGAGTCAAGGAGGCTGCCCTTAGCTTTATCACATCTAATTGCAGTGCTGGCTTTAATCTTTGTATATAGCTTTGGACTGGCACTACCATGATTCCCTTCCCTGTTCAGCTACAAAATGTTGTAACAGAAATGATGTGACTGAATGGCTGTGAGCATTCTTCATCCAGTACATATGGCCCTAAAACTTTATATTTCATTAAGGAGAATTTATTTACCTCAGTATTTTCTCAGTTATGTTAGGTTTTATACTTACTGATTTCTTCTTATGGAACTTGTATGATGCTGGTAAGTCAAACCTAAGTTCTGTGAACAGTATAAAGAATACGTGTTAGGACTAGAATGATTATCAGCCACTTAAACCCTACAGCCAGGTACTTCCATTTCTAATGTCTGCATCTGTTGTGGCCTGTCATACCTGTTTTATCTCTGCACTAGATGATGACTAAATATTGAAGCTGTCCCCATAAGACAGTTAAGTGGATGGCTGAAATGCACTTGTGTTTCAAGCACTTGAGCAACTTCACATCTCAAGTTCTATGACTGTAAAAAGCATCTGGCTAGTGGTATTGAAAACTGGGAAGATACTTAACTGTCAAAAATACTTAGGTGAATAAGGACAGGATGCTTGTTCTGTGTCTGAGAACTGACCTGTGCTTTTCTTTTTCAGCAACATTCCCTTTGAAGCAGGAAAGGAGGTAACTTCTGCTTGAAGACAAAATCTAGTCCAGGAAGAAACCTAATCGTGCACACAAGATGTATTCCTCAGAGCTTTATTAAGTGCCTGCTTGTATTATAGCCAGGTAGCAAAAAATTTCAAAAATTAAAAAAAAAAAAAAAAGTGCTAAAATGAGAAAGACCTGTATCATTTCTGTGTTAAACCACACTTAAATTTATCTCAGGCTGTTATGACTGCCTACTAGCGTTACAGATATTATCCCAAACAAAAGGTTTTTATTGGTTTTTTTTCTGTTAACAATAAATAAATATTACCTGCTAACACTTCCATCTTCACTTCCCATTCTGCTGCTTTCTTTTGAATGTGCTACAATAGTAGATAGTGTAGAAATGAGCTTTTAAAATTATCTGGTTTATAAACATCTACACCCCTGTACTTACTAAGTCTCTTGTGCTTTTGATTTTCTAGCTGAAGCATTAGATCACATAGTTCACTTGATGTATGTGAGATGGCAGTTATTTGACATAATTAGTATTTACCCCGAACATACACCACAAAGTAGTCAGCAAATCAGTGAAGCTATAGACACCTATATGGCCAACTATTTTATTGTCTGTTAATTCTTGCCCTACTAACGTGAAGAACTTACCTGCCGTGTTGAAGTTTTATGAAGGGAATATACAGCTGTTTTTGCCATTTGTAGAGCAGTCTTCAGAAAAATCATATCAATTCCTAAAATAATGATGTAATTATTAGAATTGTTAAATGGAAGCTCAAACATCTGTGTAATTTTTTCTCGAATAATAGCTACTTGAGAAACAGCACTGAATACATTAAGGTACAGAAAGCATTTCTAAAACATACTCAATTGCTTTTAATAAAATGACAGGGATGTGAAATAGCTAGTATTGTTTATTTCAAACCCCAGTGACTGTTAGTTACAATGCTGAAGTTGTTAATCTTAGGAGGCTGACTCTAGATGAACAAAACACTAATTAATTAGAATACCTAACTAATAAAGAAGGGAGATGTTCCATTAAAAGCATTTCCCTTGCTGTTTTGTTTGTAGTAATTTCTAACTGAGTTTCACAATTACCAACCTTTGTTATGCTTGGTACCAAACGGAGGGTTCATAATAACTGTGTCAAAAGTATCGGACATGCTGTCAGATAAAGAACAGATATCACACTGAACCACGTTGACATTTGTGAGCTCAAAATCTTCAATATTGCCATTAAATATTTCCAGTGCATCTGCATCTATGTCAAGCCCCACACAGAATCTATTAAAAAAAGGAAAGTGTCACATATTAGTCTCCTGCAAACTAAACTGGTGTTTAAATTCTACAGTAAGGGATCTGTGTACACAACTTGTTTTACCTAGGAAATGTAACAAGCATACATTATAAATTCAGTGTTGATAAAAATTCAAGTACATCTGTTGCCCTTTCTCAAGTATAAATCTAAATTTTGTTAAGGAAGTTTCATGTGTTCATTTAATGCTTCAGGGGAAAGCAAATGACTTCCAAATTCATGACAACTGTCCATCACTTTCACAGTATGGTTACTGAGAGTCAAAACTTGGTAAATAGCTTGATTATGCACCAGATTATATACCTGAAATGGTTTAGTTCAGCATTGCTATGTTTTAATCTTCCTTTCTACTCTTCTATGCCAGAAAAAAATATAACCAGAACTTAATATTAAATACTTACCCTGCTCCTAACAATGCACTTCCAATGCTGAGCATGCCACAGCCACATCCTAAATCTCCAATTGTTTTGTTTTCAATATCATCAAAAGTATTGTGAATTGTATAAAGCATACATGCTGGGGGAAAAAAACCCAAACAAAACAGGTCAATAATATCAAATATGCACGTGACTAATCATGAAAAGCTGTTTCTGCCTTCAGAAAACTTGATTTTACATTAGAAAACCCCTTTAGTTAAACTGATGTTCTCACTGCCTGTAATTCTTTTTCATTTATATGTGAAGAGTCAAAAACATTTTGATGAGTTACGAAGTGTGGATCTTTGGTGAAGAGATTACACGTAGTAATTGAGTAATTGAGCTCTGAGTATTGCTTGTGGGAAAAGTATGCCTCCAAACTTTTTTTTTTTGGGAAAAACAACAGAAGAATAAAAAATATGGAAAAGAGCATAATTAAGCTATGGATGAGTGTCTGTATATACACTTGCACTGGTTTTGTGGGTCATGACATAACTCTGTTTCAGCTTCTACAGTTACAGATGAAGACTGCTTCTACCACATTATCTTTTAAATTAATTTATTTGATTTTTGGATTGTATATTACCAGTATACTACTAAACACATTCCTGTTGAATATACTTTCTTAACTACTTCTAGTGTAAAGCCTTCAAAGGAGACAATGCAGTAGAAAAAACTGTTTGAATTAAAAGTGCTGATAAAGAACTAGTAAAAGAAAACAATGGTGTGGGTCACCTCTACCTGCAATATGAGGTCTTGTTGGATACTGTTCAAGGAGTAGTTTTGGACTTTCAAAAGTATCAACTTGTTGAAGACAGCTTTCCAGTTCTTTAAGCTTTAATTTCTTCATGTTTATGGTTTAACTAAAGAAAATAATGTGCAATCAGTTACAACAATATAAATAAACTACATATTAAATTATTTCATACTTAAAATCCCCTGGTCCTCTTCAGAATCACGCGGGTGTTTTCACGCTGCCGTTTCCCGGGACGCAGCTGGTGCGGAACGAGTGCGGACCCGGGCGGCGGCAGCCCCTCTCCTCCCCGGCTGCCGGAGTTCAGGCCCTGGGCTCCGTTTCTACCGCCCAGGCCCGCCCGCTGCCCAGCCCTAAGCGGGACAGGAACCGAGCCCCAGCGACTTCCACCACCTACCGTGTCCGCTCGCCCCGCAGCGCCGTACCCGCTCGATACCGCGCCCCTTCACCGCAGCTTGGCCCGGCCGGGCTCTGCGAGCGCCGCCGCGCACTTCCGACGCGCCGCCCGCCCCCGGCGCGCACTGCCCACCCCCGGCCCGCCCCTTCCCGGGCTGACGGGCACCTGCGGGAATGAAAGGCAAGGGAGCTTCTCCGTGTTTCGTTATCAAGTGTGAGCTTTGGTCTTGTGCATTGTAAACACGAGACATTTTATTGGAAGCTTATGTGTCACCACTGCGCGGTGCCTGAGAAAGCGCCGGAGGACACACCTGGCAGACCGCGCTTTCTCGGTGGTCCCGCTCCTGAATGCCCTTAGGGACAGAGCAAGGAACTGGACTTCTGCCGGTGCAGTGGGAAAAGCGGTCGTTGAGAGAAGAGTAACATTCACCTGGAACCTCAACAAGCCGCCAGCAGACAGGCAGCCATAGAAAATACAGGCAAAGCCAGAAGAGAGGCAGCTGCCTTGGGGTCCGTAGCTGTCGGGTAGAAGGTTACTCTCGTTTAGGAACAGATTTTTTTTTTGTATAAGGTTTTCCATTGCACAGTTGCAAATCTATTTATTGAGGTTTAAAACCGCCAATCAGTGTGTGAAACACGGTAACTCGCAGCCGAATGCGTTCTTTCCTGGTGGGAGCGCGCAGGCAGCCGCACGCTGGTACCCGGGGGCGCGGCTATGCGGGACCCCGGGGTGCGGTGCTGCTGTCGCAGCTCGGCGCTGCTCTGCACCCCCAGTGGGGCCGCTTGATGGCAGCGAGCGCAGAGCCGCCGGCCCGAAGCCTCAGAGTGCCTCCCACATGCCCCGCAGTTGCTCTTGCCCTCAAAGCCGCCACCACCTGAGCCCGGCAGGACCCTTGTGACCAGGACACACCGGCGGCAGCCAGGCGTCTCACAGCAGCCGCTTCGGCGCAGGCACGGCTCGGTAACAAACGGGCTCCGCTGCCGTCGGGGCCGCCGGCCGGCCCAGATGCGCCCTCTCCGCTCCGCGCGGCTACCGGGACCCCGGTACGGACGTGAAGGTTCCGGCCAGCGGGCAGCTACATTTTGTGCGTCGGCAGCGCGGGGCGCGCACCTGCGCGCTGGGA
>VYXC01004516.1:4460-27741 GCA_013397175.1 Platysteira castanea
AGGAGGCCGGGGTGGGGTGCGGGCACTGCGGGGATGTGGGGCGGGCTGGGGCAGAGCCCCCCGAAATCCCTGCGCTGCCACCGGTGGGAGAGCCCGGGATCCAGCCCAGAGAGCTCGGGAATTCTCAATTCCTTGGATTTCATGGCCTGGGACATCTCAGCCTGGAGAAAAGGAGGCTCAGGGGGGCCCTGGTGGCTCTGCACAAGTCCCTGACAGGAGGGGGCAGCCGGGGGGGATTTGGGCTCTGCTGGCAGGGAACAGGGACAGGAGCAGAGGGAACGGCCTCAGGCTGGGCCAGGGGAGGCTCAGGGTGGACAGCAGCAGGAATTTCCCCATGGAAAGGGTGGCCAGGCCTTGGAACTGCCCAGGGAGGTTTGCAGTGCCCATCCCTGGAGGTGCCCAAGGAATTCCTGGAGGTGGCACTCAGAGCTCGGGGCTGGGGATGAGGTGGGGATGGGGCACAGCTCGGGTTCGATGACCTTGGAGAGCTTTTCCCGCCTCAATCTTTGAAGTTTCCATGATTTTTACAAGGTTTTCACATCAGTGAAGTTCCCAAAGAACTCTCCGAGTTGTCTCTGGGATCCTCTCCCAGCCCTTGGAGAAATCGGCACCCACGGAGAGGTTCTGCCTTTCCTGGGGGTGGGAAGGGGCTCGGGTGGGGCACGAGGCCCATCCATCCCAAGGACGGGATTTTTCCCATCCCAAGGACGGGGGTTTTCCTGCTGTGGCAACACCCGGCTCGGATCGGAGGTTTAATTCCTACTGACGCTGGAGCTGCGGGTTCCTCTCCTCAGAGAACGAATGATTCCCCAAAAGATTCCCAGCAATTTTCAAACCCAGCTGCTCCAAACTTCCAGAGGCTGTGAGATTTTCCTGGTTTGTTTTTTTCTGATGGAGAAAAAGAAGCGATTTCTGCCCCCAGGGCTGGATGTTCTCGGTGTCAGAACTCCCCCTCCTTTCCCCAGTAATCCCCTTTTGATGGAGAATCTCTCCCCGAGAAATAAATATTCCCTATCAGCTTTCCGTGCTGATAATTGAATATCCATCGAGTTATCTGCCCCTCGAGCCCTCCCTGGGAGCTGCTGGAGGTTAAAATGAAGGAATTATTGTCGCTCCTAATGGGTGCTCGGCCCCACGGCGCCGCGGAGGGAGGGAAATCGTGGCTTTATCCGCAGAGATTATCGGAGCCATCCGGACAAGGCTCAGAGCGAAGGCACAAACTCCCCCAGGCTCAGGAATACACACCAGGAGCTGGAGAATGGATTTTTCCTCCTCCTCCAGCCTCGGGAATTGCAGCGGGAGAGCTCCGCTGATCCCCGCTGGGTTTATTTTGGTTGGAGCTGCTGAGATGTTCCCGGTGGGGCACCCGTGGCTCAGAGGGCTCGGCAGGGGTGGGGACCCGAAGCCGGGCAGGGCCTGGGCTCACTCGGGATAATTTTCCTTCTTTTCGTTTGAATTCGGCCCCTTCGCCTCTCTGCTGTCAAAATGCTCAGGGGGTGGAAGGGAAATCGCTCCTGAGGCGGTCGCTGCTGCTCAGGGGCTCCTCCAGCCGGGAAAAAAGGTTCCTCGGCTCCGGGAGTGCCAAAAATCCAGAAGGGGAAGCTGAGGGGCTGTCAGAGCCCTCCTCCTCCCGTGTCCCGGCCCCGGAGCTGGAGCAGGGATGAAGAGCCTGGAATTGCGAGGTGGGAGCCCCCACCCTCCCCCGGCAGTGAAAGGTGTCCAAAAGGGGAATAATTCCAACTCCTCCTGCAGATTTCCACTTTGGATCCACCCCGAAACCTCCCCAGGGGTGTGAGCACGACCGGCTCACCCCCAGCTTTGGGCATCAGGTACATCTTACCGCTGGATTCGGGAATGGTTTGTGGCAGGAAACCTTCCCTGTGCCCATCCCACCTGCCCTGGCAGAGGGGAGATCCTCCCGGGGGAGTTTTCTCCCTTTTTTCCCTCAGAAATGCCGCTGGTTTCGGGCAGTCGTCCCCCACGCTGATATTTTGGGAGTCAGGCCCCATAAAATGCCCCCGGGTGTTCCCTCATCCCCGCTTTCCCTGCCGCCACAGCTCTTCCCTTTGGGACAATTCCTGCATCCAAGGGCATCCCGCTGGAAGCGTCTCCGCTGCGGGGACACAAAGAGACCAAGATCGGCTCAAAGGGCTCTTTGTTCTGCCCCGGCCGCGGCTGCCGCACCCTTTCCAGCCCACTCCAAGTCTCCCTTTTATTTTTTTTTTCCTTGGAATTCAGTCACTCCAGCCATTCCCAGCTCCTCGCAGGAGCCGCTCCGCGCGGGGAAGGTTTTAAAGCTGATTTTCCCGCAGGAGCCCTCCGGCCCTGCTGGTTTTTCATCCTCTGGGATTCCTGGGAGAGCTGCAGGACACGGCGTGGATTCCAGAGGTGTGTGGGATCCCAAAGGGGCCGATCTCACCCGGATCTCGCTGCTCACTCCGCTCTGCTCGGGCCCCTCCGTGGTGGCTGGGGAGGACTCGCAGGAGGACGCCCAGCTCGGGATTAACCCCTCAGTAATTTCTGCCGTTTTCCTCCTTTTCCTTTGTTTCCCCCGGAATTAGGTCTGGTAAGGAGAGGAGCCGGCTCCTGCTGAGCCCTGGGTGTCCTGAGGAGTGAAAAGAGCCGGGCCGGCTCTGCTGCTGCCCCGAGGTGCTCGCAGAGCGTCCCACGGACCAGTGACACTCCATAAACCCCGGCGTGGGAGGCCTGGATCCAGGGAAAGAGCAGTCTCCGGCAGCCGGCTGCGAAAAGAGGCGTGAAAAGGGGGGGAAAAAAGAGAAGAAGTCAAATAAAAATGGTAAAAATGGCAGTGGAGGAGGCTGGAACAGCAACACATTCCAGCCCCGGCCCTCCTCGGCTCCTGGGAAACGTGGAGGAGGCTCAGGGAGAACCCAAACCCCGGAGACTCGGCGGGAAGGGCTGGGAATAGCAGAAATTTATGGGAATTTCACTGATTTCTGCAGGGATAAGCACTTTATTTGGCGGAAGGCAGCCCGTGAGGAACAGCCTGGCACTCGCTATCCATAAAACTCCCTGGAGAAACGTCACCCCCTCATCCTTCCGGGATTCTGTGGAGCAGAGCCGAGGATCTCCGGCCTCCAGAGAAATCCCCGGGATTCCGACCTGCCCCGGCCCATCCTCTGATTCCAACAGGATCCAAGCCCGGAGCAGGACGTGGCACCCGGGCTGTCCCTGTCCCTGCAGGGCCCTCCTGTCCCTGAGAGCCCCCGGGGCTCCTGGTGGCTGTCCCCAAACTGTCCCCTGGCACCGTCCCCTCCCCAGCCCTCCCCCTCCCCTTCCCGGCAGCTGATTATCTTCCGATATGCAAAATCATGCAAATGAGGCCATAAAGATGGCAATTACGCTGAAGGAATTAGCTGCTCATTAGCGTCAGCTTCCTGCTCGATTATTTCCATCGCTGTCCCTCCTTTGGTGGCGGGAGGGAAGGACAGAGGGAAGGACACGTCCCGGGCCCGATATTCCCGGGATTCCCGCAGATTTCCCACGGATTCCCTTCCCCACCAGCCCTTCCCAGTGCTGCGGACCGGGGGCAGTGCCACCTCTCTGTGCCACCTCTCTGTGCCACCTCTGTGGTCACTCCGCTCCCTCCAGGGGCCGCGGCGATGTCCCCAGCGGGCAGGACACGGCCGGGAGTGGCACCAGCCCCGTTTGTCACCGCGTGGCTCCGATCGATCTGCGGCGTGTCCCCAGGGGGATACGGCTGATGAAGAGCTGGGAAATCCTCAGGAAATGAGGAAATGAAAGCCCGGGAGGTGTCAGTGGCCAGATGAGATCGGGAAATGCCCCGTGAGGAGCCGCTGGTGACAGGCGGGAGCAGCCGAGCCCCTTCCCGCTGCCAGGCGCTGCCACTCCTGGTTTTCATCCTCGGATGTGCCCGGGCCGATATCCCAAATCATTCCTCGCGCTGCCAACTTCCATCTCCTCCCGCTGCCTGGAAACCGCCGGGGTCGGAACAATTAAATCCCACCCGAGGCACTGACGCGAGCCCTGGAGCTGCGAGCGGCGGCTGCGGGTGCCCCGCCGCCCTCGGGGACAGGGATTTGTCACCCTGCCGGGATCGAATGTTGACATCGGAGCTGGCTGCGCTTCCAGACGCCGCCAACCTCGCCCAGGGATGGATCGGAACAGTCACGGCTCGTGTGTCACCTCTCGAAGGGACATTTAGGCTGAGTCCATCCCCCCGAGGTGGCCCAGGGGAATCAGGGAAGGAGAGAAATCCAGGCTGGGAAGGGGAGGTGCAGCAGGAAAGGGTGGGTGGCTTCTCCAGCACATCCCTGGGCCTTGTCCCTGTCCCTTGTCACAGCTCTGGGGCGGTGACCCGGGGCTGTCCTGCTCCCAGCATGTCCCAGTCACCCCAGTCCTGGCACAGAGGGGACATCAGAGTGCCCTGGCCCTGGGGACAGAGGGGACATCATAGCTGGGGGTGCCCCGGCCATGGGACAGAGGGGACATCAAAGTGCCCCAGACATGGCACAGAGGGGACAGCAGAGCTGGCAGTGCCCCAGCCCTGGGGACAGAGGGGGCATCAGAGCTGGCAGTGCCCCAGACCCGGGGACAGAGGGGGCATCAGAGCTGGGGGTGCCCCGGCCCTGGCACAGAGGGGACATTGGAGCTGGCAGTGCCCCGGCCCTGGCACACTGGTGGCTGTGCCGGGCTGTGCCGGTGCCAGGGCGGGTCCGTGGGCCGGGACGTGCCCCGGGCTGTGTCCCACTGCCCTTCTGGGGGGCTCAGTGCCGATTTCGGTGCCTTTCCCTCCGCTCCCGCCCTGCAGAGGTGACAAATCCGCACGGGCCACCTCGTGCCCCGGTGATTTCCCGGACTGCCGCGGGTCACGGTTGATTTCTTTCCCAAATCAAATCCCAAACCTCGGCTCAGGCGTGACTCCGGGCGCTGCTGGCTCGGGGACAAGGGGACGTTTCAGCGGCTCTGTGGGTGCCTGGCTGCTGTTTTTATTCCTCCGTAAAACCTTCTGGCAGAGCTGCGGCTCCTCGCTGCCTTATCAATTAGGGCGAGAACGAGCAGCGCTCGGCTCCGGCTCAGGAGTTTCTGGAAGCAGCCGAGAAACGCAGGGAGACCTCCAGGAACGGCGAGGGCAGAGCTGCAGGCTGCTAATGAGGAGGAAATGGGATGTTCGGGTTATTTTTAGCTGCGCGAGAAGGTGGAAGGTGAAAAAGTAAAAACCAGGAGAACAAAGAGAATCCAGGGGCCAATCCTGGAAGCCAAAAGGCGACGCCAGAAACAAAAGAGCGAGGTGATTTTCTGCGGGGTAATTCCAGCGGGGATGGGGAGGAGGGGGCCGGGGGTGAGGGGTTCTGGATCAGTTTTCTTGGATCAGGGAAGAGCCTGAGGGTCTGGGGAGAGCTGAGCCCGCTCGGGCTGGAGCAGGAGCAGGATTTGGGGCACAGCCAGCAGAGCTCAGCCCCTGAGCAGGGAAAGCTCTTCCAGGCCTTGGGAGCAGAATTCCAGCTGCCAGTCCTGCAATCCTGGCAGGGAAGGAAGCGGGGGATGAGCTCCTGTGGGAGCAGAATTCCCCAAACCAACCAACCAAAAACCCCAAGAAAAATCCCATTAAAAATAGAAATCCTGCGGGTTTTAACGCCTTTTTTTCTCCTTGCAGGGACACCGAGGCCCGTGGAGGGAACGGGGAGATGATTCCCTTCCCCGGGCACAGGGAGCAGCGGTATTCCCGAACTTCTCCCATCATTCCCACCCCATTCCCGGGCTGCTCCAGGGCAAGGAAACCCTGAAATTCACCCAGCACCTCCTAATTCCGGCCGGGATTCACAGATCCCAAGGGAACGAGGTGCCCCCAGAGCCATTAACATTCCAGGGCAGTGAAAACTCCCGGCCTCGATGCGCTGTGAACGCTCCGCTCCCGCTGGAGCTGGGATGTCAGGAGCATTTCCACGCTCGGGAGCCGGGGAGGAGATTTCAGTCCCGAGCACGACAACTTCCATGGAGTTTAAATCCAAACGTATCCCGCTTTTCTCTTTATCTCTCTCTCTTTTTTTTTATTTTTTTTTTACCCCTTTTTTCTTTATTTTTGGCCTCTCCCTTTGAAGGANCCAGGGGCCAATCCTGGAAGCCAAAAGGTGAAGCCAGAAACAAAAGAGCGAGGTGATTTTCTGCGGGGTAATTCCAGCGGGGATGGGGAGGAGGGGGCCGNGAAAAATCCCATTAAAAATAGAAATCCTGCGGGTTTTAACGCCTTTTTTTCTCCTTGCAGGGACACCGAGGCCCGTGGAGGGAACGGGGAGATGATTCCCTTCCCCGGGCACAGGGAGCAGCGGTATTCCCGAACTTCTCCCATCATTCCCACCCCATTCCCGGGCTGCTCCAGGGCAAGGAAACCCTGAAATTCACCCAGCACCTCCTAATTCCGGCCGGGATTCACAGATCCCAAGGGAACGAGGTGCCCCCAGAGCCATTAACATTCCAGGGCAGTGAAAACTCCCGGCCTCGATGCGCTGTGAACGCTCCGCTCCCGCTGGAGCTGGGATGTCAGGAGCATTTCCACGCTCGGGAGCCGGGGAGGAGATTTCAGTCCCGAGCACGACAACTTCCATGGAGTTTAAATCCAAACGTATCCCGCTTTTCTCTTTATCTCTCTCTCTTTTTTTTTATTTTTTTTTTACCCCTTTTTTCTTTATTTTTGGCCTCTCCCTTTGAAGGAGAAGAAGGGAAGAAGGGGAGCATCGGCGCTGATCCCGTCATTCCAATCCCGGGACGGAATTAGGGTCGGGATCTCATTAATGATTTCAAAGGGAATTTAATCGGTCATTTCATGCTTCGGGAGCGAGGGGAGAAAAGTCAAGGAGAGGGAAAACGCATTCCAGAGGCAACATCGGGAATATTGGACCTCGTGCTCCTGGACTTTTTCCTCATCAGAGTTTATTAATTCCTAATGAGTTCCCCATTCCAGGGCAGGGCAGGGTTTCCTGGGATTTACCTCCAGGTGAGAGCCATTCCTGCCTTCCCGAGGGGCTCATCCCAAATCCAGCACCCGATCCAATCCCATCCCACCTCCCTGCTGGGAGAACCAGCCCGGGAAAACGGGAATGGCGCTCGGAGCTGCCCTGACAACAATTCCCGAAGAAGGAATTGTGGAGCACAATGGAAAAGCCCAGGAAATCCTCGGGGAAGCACCAAATCCTTGGAGAAGCACCAAATCCTTGGAGAACCACTCAAATCCTTGGGGAAGCACCAAATCCTTGGAGAAGCACCCAAATCCTCGGGGGAGCACCCGAATCCCCGAATTCCTCCGCGTTCCTAAGTGTCCCCACCCAATTTGTCACCCAAATCCCAAAAGAGCCCAGGGACACCCTGACACATTCCCGTGGAATTCCAGCAGGATCCATCCACGGATTCCGCCCCTGGAAGGGGCCACCTGAGGCTTTTTTTGGGGGAATAATCGCCGGCGTTCCGCAGCCAGCCGAGCTATTTATAGAAACCCTTTAACCCAAATCCCGGCTCCTCACGCCTCGTTCTCCCTTCGTCCCGTTCCGTTCCCTCCTGGAAGCAGCCGGGGCTGTTATCCACAGCTGGGAGCTGCGGTAGGATCCAAAGGAGGATCAAAGAAATAAAATCGGGATGAAAAGAGCGCAGCTCCCACCCGGGACGGGGCCGATCCCAGCACGGCTCCCACCGGGAATTCAGGGAATTGTCACCTGAGGCCGCGGGCACCGATCCCAGCACGGCTCCCACCGGGAATTCAGGGAATTGTCACCCGTTCCCAAGCTCTGCCTCCTCTGGATTCACCCCCCGCTCCTCAGCGCCAGGATTTCGGGATTGTGGGAACTCTGGGATGAGGGATTTGGGGAAAATGTCGGTGCTGAGCACCCGCGGGAGTGTAAGAGTGGGAATGAAGAGGTGATTTGGGATGGGAGGGCGTTATCCATATCCAGTGCTTTGCCTGGGAATAGGGATGGGTTGGAAAACCGAGCCCTGTCTGACCTGGGAGGAAATTCCTCCCTGCTCCCCTTCAATCCCAGCTGGGAGCAGGAATCTCCCGCTGCTCCTGCAGGACGCCCCACTCAGCTCCTGCCTTCCCTCCAGGAAAATCCTGGATGAGTTTTCCATGTCCTCAGCTCATTCCCTTTTCCTCCAGGAAAATCCTGGAGGAATTTTCTGTGTTCTCAGCTCCTTCCCACCCCTCCCCTGTGCCCGTGCTGGGCTCAGGGCGCTGGGCCGGGCTCAGCAAAGCCTCTCCTTTCCTTGGGAATTCCCACCCCTCGTTCCTCACAGGTCTTTCCCCATCCCAGCTTCTCCAGACCTTTGGGAGACAGGAAACCCCGGCACAGGGGGATCCGTGCTCTGAGCCCTCATTCCACCAAATTTCCAGGCGTTTTGCACTTTTTGGGAGCCACCACCCAGAAAATCCGTAAGGAACATCCCAGTGCCACCAGAGCCTGGGGTTTAACGGGATTCAGGATGTTCTGGTGTCCCTGGAGTGACACTCTGGGATGTCACCATCCCCTGACCCGCACACGGCCCCGAGCAGCCCCAGAGTGACCCCACAGCTGCCAGCAGCAGATCTGCAGCCTCACAATTCCAGCTGCTCCACCCCGAGGAGCCCCTGGAGTCCTTGGATGTGAAAAGCTGCAGGCCCGGAGCCAAATCACCCCCAGGCCACAATTCCTGGGGGTTTTTTAGGGGAATTGGAGTGGGATTGATCTCTGTGACCCAGAAACACCAGCCCCGTTTACAGCCCCTCCTAATGGGGTTTATTTATGGCTTCCTGGGAAAAAGAACCCATTTTAAACCCCATTTTTGAGGCACTTCCAGCGAGCTCAGCTCTGATCCCCCAGCGAACGGATAAATAATGGAAATGCAGCTCCACACACGGTTCAGATCCTGGGATTTGGCAGCGTGGAGCTGCAGGAGCCTCTGCAGATGTTCCACCTCCATGGGCAGCACCTGGAGCCTCTTTCCGAGCACAAAAGCTCCTGCGAGCCCGGAGGAGGGGCTGGAATTCCAGCCAGGAATGCTGCTCCCACCCCACCACAAGCCCCGTTCATGGCCCTTCCTCCCTCGCTGTCAGCACCTGCCTCTCCAGAGGTGCCAGGCGCTTCCCGAGCCTCTGGAAGTGGCACAAACCCAGCCTGTGCCAGCGCCAGGAGCGGTGCCAGGGCTGCTTTTCATGGAGGGGGTGGGAGAACAGGACCCAGCAGGAGCCCATGGATGGTGGAGCAGGAACTCCTTGGGTTGATGGAGCAGAAACTCCTGGGATGATGGAGCAGGACCCTCTGGATAATGGAGCAGAACTCCAGCAGGACCCCCTGGAATGATGGATCAGCTTGGGGATTATGGAGCGGGATCCCTTTGGGATGGTGGATCAGGATCCCCTTGGGATGATGGAGCAGGACCCAGCAGGATCCCTGTGGGATGATGGATCAGGATCCCACCGGGATGGTGGATCAGAAACCCCTGGGATGATGGACCAGGACCATCTGGATAAGGGAGCAGAACTCCAGCAGGACCCCCTGGAATTACAGATCAGGATCCCACTGGGATGATGGATCACAATCCCTTTGTGATGATGGATCAGGATCCCCTGGGATGATGGATCAGGAAGCCCTGGGATGATGGAGCAGGATCCCTGTGGGATGATGGAGCAGGATCCCACTGGGGTGATGGACCAGGACCCTCTGGATAACGGAGCAAAACCCCAGCAGGATCCCCCTGGAATGATGGAGCAGGATCCCTTGGGGATGACGGAGCAGGACCCAGCAGGATCCCACTGGGGTGATGGATCAGGAACCCCTGGAATGATGGAGCAGGACCCTCTGGATAATGAAGCAGAACCCCAGCAGGATGCCCTGGAATGATGGATCAGGATTCCTCTGGAATGATGGATCAGGATCCCACCTCCAAGGTCCCTTCCAACCCATCATAAAATCCAGGGCTTTCACTCTGAAATCCCAGGCCCCCGCACGCGTGAGATGCTTTAAGTTGGCACTGGCGCTTCCATGCTTGAGCTCTGGAGGTTTTCCCAGCACCTTTTGGGGTTGGTTTGGAGCTGTTGGAAGTTTCCAGCCCTGCCCCATCCCAGCCGGAAAAGCACCAGGAACAGCCTCCTGTTGTTTGTTTGAGCTGCGTTCCTGTGCCGGGAATGGCCCAGGAACAACAGCCCCTTGTTCAGCTCCGTGCCCCAACCCCAGCCCCTCTCAACGCCCACTTGGCAGAAGAAAGGGTCACAAAGTCCCGGGCCGACATCCCCACATCCCCTCCCCGGAGCAAAACCCGCTCAGGACAAGGAATTATTGATGGGAAAAGGAGAGGAGGTGGAATCCCAACATCCCGGCCCTGCAGCTCTCCTGGAGCAAAACCCGCCCAGGACAAGGAATTATTGACGGGAAAAGGAGAGGAGGGGAAATCCCAACATCCCGGCCCTGAGGCTCTCCTGGAGCAAAACCCGCCCAGGACAAGGAATTATTGATGGGAAGGGGAGAGGAGGGGAAATCCCAACATCCCGGCCCTGAGGCTCTCCCGGAGCCGCCGCGGCTGCCGAGGTTTCGGTTCCCCCGAGGTCCCAGCGCTGTCCCCAGCCGGGTTTGTGCCCAGAGGATGGGAGAGCAGGGAAAGGTCGAGCTCTGGGTGGTGGTGCCCAAGCCCGGCTGGCCGGGGGTGGCTTTGCTCCCCGAGGGAATGGCAGCAGCGGGAATTCGCCTTCGGGCACGTTTGGGGTTTGTTTATGGGGTGAGAGCAGAGCTGTTCCTGCAAGGGCAGCGGAACTGTCCCCGGCAAACCCAGCTCGTGCTGAGCTGGGATTTTGGCTGAGCCCAGGGAGTGATGTCCTGTGCTTAAACGGAGAATTCCAGGTCCTTTCACCAACTCTATTGCCAAAAAACCCTCAAAATTTTAAGGATTTAAGGATTTAAAGGATGAGCATCCCTTTGGAAGCAACTCGAGCTGATGGGCAGCAGAGAGGGGTGAGGAGCAGGGATGCAGAGACGCAAAGAGGACATAGAGCAGGGGTGGATTGGAGCGCTCGGGAATTAGGATGAAGATATTTGGGGTAAATTCCTCCCTGTGAGGTTCAGGATGAAGATATTTGGGATTCCTCATTTTCGAGCAGCCTGGAGCCCTTCGGAGGCCGAAATTCTCTCCCCTCGCCGCGGCTCCCGGCAGATTTTGGGGTGAAACGTAAAAGGCTGTGCTGCCAACAGGTGGAACTTGCCGGGCTCGGGAATGCGGGGAGCGATGCTCCCGCTCCACGCGGGAGATGAAGCGCGCTGGGAACGCCGGGCAGGTCGTTAGGCATTAATTAGCATTAATTAGCCCCCTCCTCTGCGCGGGCACCTCCAGCAGCAATCAGCCCCAGGGCCACCCCTGCTTTTCTCTCCTCTAATTCCGTAATTGGAGGGGAGGGAAGTGGGAAGAGGGAAGAGGAAAAGCGGCGCTGGAGTGGGAATGGCTCCGCTGATCTGCCGAGCGCTAATTGCGGGTTTGTTTGGAAGGCGGGGGGGTAATTAGGGGCCGGCAGATCCTTGGAAAATCCTGAGGGAATCTTGGCTGAGCCCCCGCTGCCTCTCCTTTCCTCCCCTCCCTGCGGAGGGAATCCCTTCCCTGCAGCTCCCAGAGCCCGAGCCTGCCCGGGAGCTCCCCCCAAAATCCATCCGGGACGCTCCCAGAGCAATTCCCAGCACCGGGATAGCTGGAGAAGGGATCCTTTCCCTTTTACAGCGATCCCATGGATCGTCTTGGGTTCTCCTCGGCTGAGGAAACTGAGGCACAAAGACTCGGGGCCGTTAAGGCTGGAAAATCCCCCAAAAATCGCCACATCCAAGCGTTTTTCCAATCCTTAACACGGGGAATCGGCCACGGCCTCTCCAACCTTTCCTTCCTGGAGAGCAACTCCGGGGGGAAAACGGACAATCCATTTATTATTTAAATAAAATCTAAGGATTATTAGAATGAGCTGAGCTCCCCCTCCTCGACTTTACAGCCACAGCAGAGCCTCCCCAGGCGATTCACGAGCTCGGGGTGACCTTTTCCATGGGCACGGGGATGTTCGTTCAGCCCAAACGCGCTCTGCCCGAGCCCGGGGATCCCGCCAGGCGTTTCCCGATTTTCCCTGGTTTATGGAGAGCTCCCCGCGCCGCCTCCCGGCCCTTCCAGAGGGAATTCCCTCCCCCAGCGCTGGTGTCGGAGCCGCGGCAGCGCCGGGAGCTCGCTCGGCTGAAAGGTCGCGGGATGGAAATGGAAACGCGGCCTGGAAAAAGGAGAATTCCCGGGAGTGGGATGTGGTTTACAGCGGGAAAATCCTCATAAAATCCAGGGCTTTCACAGCCCCGTGACCTCCGGGTTGGCACCTGCCCTTGGATCTGGCTGGATGCGGGAAGGGCTGGGGGATTCCCGGCTCTCCATGGATCCTTTCCCCCATCCCCGCCCTGCCCGGAGCTGCGGAGCCGCCGGGGGCTGGGAAGGAGAAAGGGAGGGAAGGAGGGAAGGAGCTGGAATCCATGATCCCTGTGGATCCCGTCCACCTCAGGATATTCCACGATTTTACCACTGGATTTGGATGCCGATGGTTCTGCTGACCCAAATTTTGGGGTGGCTCCGCAGGGCCAGGAGTTGGTGTCTGTGATCCCTGTGGATCCCATCCAGCTCAGGATACTCCGAGATTTTGTGATTGGATTTTTAAGTCATTTTCCACCCCCTGTCTCCTCTGCCACGCTCCCATCCCTGCTCCCAGTGGCTCTGCTGACCCAAATTTTGGGGTGTCTGTGCAGGGCCAGGAGTTGGAATCAGTGATCCCTGTGGATCCCTTCCACTTTGGGATATTCCACGATTTTATGATCGGAGCTCAGATCAGGCTCCCCCAGGAAATTCAGCAAACGGAGCTTTGTGAAGGTCTCTCCTCATTCTTTCTTCTTCCTTCAATTTTCTTTTTTTTCCTCCTTTTTTTTTTTTTTTGGCTTCTTGCCATGCAAAGAGAAAAAAAAATCTGGGGCAAGAGGTGACGAGGAAACGGAATTTGGGTCAATCGGGAAAAAAACCTGCCAGGCAAATGAAAAAGGAATTGATTTCGCTGGGATTTGAAGCGCTCCTTTAAACTCCTGGAAAATGAAACGGAGAAAAGCCCCGACGGGAAAGGTCGGGGTGAAGCTGGAAAGGGAACAGCGAGATTTTCCTTCACGTGTTTGACTGGGAGGGGAGGAAGGCTGGGGTCTGAATCCACGATTTTCAGAGCCCCAGGAATGGCAGAACGGCCATCCCAGTGCATCCCAGTGCATCCCAGTGCATCCCAGTGCAACCCAGTGCCTGCTGGCAGCCGGAACAACCCTTTCTTCGCCTGCCCCTCTCTTTCCCAGCCATTTCCAACCCTTGGGAAGCTGATTCCAGCTTGGCCGATGCCCATCCCGCCTTCCCAGTGCTGCCCATTCCAGGCAGGAGTCACCTTTTCCATGGAATTCAGGTGCCACCAGCCCCTGGCAGCCCTGAACTGGGACCAGGGCTTGTCCTGGGAGGGGCTCCCTGGTCCTGGGGGAGCAGGAGTGGGGCACAGCCCCTGGGTGCTGCCGGCCAGGAAGATTTTCCATGTGCTCCGTGCATCCAGGAGGATCCGGGACAGGAGGAACTCGGCCTCCTGGATTTCCAGGATGTCCCCCAGAGCAGCAGGATGCTGTGGGGATGTCCCAAACCGTGTCCCAGCCGGTTTCCAAAACATCTGGGGAGTGCTGGACCAACCCCAGAGCTCCCGGCGGATTAAAGGGATTGGAGAGGGAATACAGGGGGAAAGTTATGGAGCAAGAGCACAGGAAATCCCAAAACATGCCTGGAAAGAGGAAAAGCAGGCACAGGGACAGCAGAGCCAGGGCAGGGAGGGTTGGAAGAGTCACAGAGGGAATTTGGGAGGATTTTCCATTCAAGTTCCCCGGGAGGGAGGGAGGCGATTCCTGCGGCTGCCTCATCTCCTGCCGCGATCAATTCGGGAACAGCAAATTCGGGAACGGCAAATTCGGGAACAACAAATTCCCACTCCGGCTCATCAGCCGCGCTTTTCCTCCCGCGGCTGCTTTCCATCGGCTCATCCGCACCGAAATATCCCGGATCCGGAGCTGCGGGAGAGCTCCCGCCTGGAAGAGCCGCGCTCCAGCGGAGCCCAGCGCGGGGACAGGGGACAATCACCCGACACCGGGACGAGATTCCATGGCTGGCTTCACATCCGGGCAGCCAGAATCCCCCGCTTTCCTATGGCGTTTCGAACAGTTTTCCGCTAAAATGTTGAGGGATAAGGATATTTGGGATATTGGGGATATTTGAATATTCGGGATATTTGGGATATTTGAATCGCAAAATCACTGATGCTCCAGCGAGTCATGGACCACCACGCCATGCTCAGACAGGGCTGGAAAGGGATTTGTGCAATTCCCGGGAGCTGGGGGAGGTCCCGGTGCCTGGCACCGAGCGGCTCCTTCCTCTGGACTCCGCGGATTCCCAAAAATCCCGCAATCAACCAGATCCGCCCGTGGGGAGCGCGGCTCTGAGCCCGCCCGGGACCCGCGGCCGTGCCCGGATCCCGGCTCCCGAATCCCGGGAATGCCGGCAGGGAGGTCAGCAGGTGGTGCTCTTCACCTGGGAGCCGTGCCCGGGATCTGGGATCGGGGCAAGCTGGGAAATGGAATTTCGGGATCGCTCCGTGCTCAGGAACCGCCCGGGCTCAGCCGGGAAATGGAATTTCGGGATCGCTCCCTGCTCAGGAACCGCCCGGGCTCAGCCGCTCCATCCCGGCCTGGATTTGAGTCCCAGAATCCCGGGATCACCGAGCTTGGAAAAGCCCTCCAAGGTCATCGAGACCAGGCCGTGCCCGATCCCCTCCAGAGTCCTGAGTGCCACGTCCAGGAATTCCTTGGACACCTCCAGGGATGGGGACTCCAAACCTCCCTGGGCAGTTCCAGTCCCTTTCCACGACGGAATTCCTCCTGAATTCCAACCTGAGCCTCCCCCGGCACAGCCTGAGGCCATTCCTTTCATCCTGCCGCTGGTTTTTTGGGAGAAGCCGAGCCCCAGTTCCCACCGGGAGCTGCTGGGGTGGATCCAGAGCCTTCCTGGCAGCAGGAAAATGAACAGGAAATGGCTCCGGGATTTTCCCTGTCCTCCCAACCCTCCTGGTGGATTCTTCATTCCTTGCTCTGTTTTGTCCACGGAGCAGCTTTGGCTGGCCCGGGAGGAGCCCCGGGAATGCTGGATGGCCCTGCCAGGGGGATGGAACATCCCATCCACCGGGGTTCCGGAATTCCCACAGCACCGGCATGGGAGCGGCGATAAAACAATCCCGGAGCAAAGGGAAAACCGGGATTTCCATCCTGAGCTCATTCCCGAGGGAGAGAGGGGCGGGGAGGGGAAGGGAAAGGCGAAAACAGCGGGGGGAGAAGAAAGGGGCTGGGAAATGGGGGAGAAACGGGGAAATTATCGGAGGGGGAAGCGGAAAAGAGTTCTTGGATTTGGAGGAAATGGGCTCCAGGTCAGCTCAGGGCTGGCTGAGGTGGCTCTGGAACCCTTCAGAGGTGGAAATCTTCCCTAAAATTCACATCCCTGGCATGCTGGGGGCATTCGGGTGGCTCTGGAACGCTTCAGAGGTGGGAAAGTTCCCTTAAATTCAAGTCCCTGAGGGTTGAGGTGGCTCTGGAACCCTCCAGAGGCAGAAATATTCCCTAAAATTCACATCCCTGAGGTATGGAAGGGTTGAGGTGGCTCTGGAGCCCTCCAGAACCAGAAATATTCCCTGAAATTCACATCCTTGAGGTGCTGGAAGGGTTCAGGTGGCTCTGGAACTCTTCAGAGGTGGAAATATTCCCTTAAATTCAGAACCCTGAGGGATGAGGTGGCTCTGGAGTCCTTCGGAGGCGCTTCCCCATCCCAAAACGCAGCTCGGAAATCCCCGGAAGGATCCAGCCCTTCCTCCAGCCAGAGGAGCCGGGATAAGCCCGGCTTTGTTGAGCAGAGCTGAGGGACGAGCCCTGCCCAGCGCCGCCGCCGAGTCCTGGTGGAGCTCAGTTCATCCGGAAATTAAAAGGGACAAAACCCGGCCCCCGATCCCGGTTTAACAACACCCGAACCCACCCAGAGACCCCGGAATCAGCCCACAAAAGAAGATAAATCCCAAGGAAACGGCTTTTCCTGGATTGTTTTTTTTTTTTTTGCCTGCTCTGAAGCAGCCGGGTGTGCGGCCCATCAGTCCGGATTAGCGAGACGAGCGATTAAACCCGGCCCAAGAACAAAGGCGGCTGATGAGGAGCGAGACGGGATTTAGGTCACGCTCAAAGGCCGGGAGTAAATCCGGCCCTCGGTTCAATTAGGGCGGGTCCAGGCAGAGGGAGGGAAAGGGAAAAAACGTCTTGGGATGGGTCGGGGGGGTTTTCCTGGGATGGAAGTTCTGGGGTTTGGGATGCAGGAATATCCCTGGGATATCCCATCGCTGCTGGGTGCCCGGGAAACGCTGCTTGGGGCTGATTCCCGGGAAATCCGGGAGGAGGAGAGCGGAGCTGGGAGCAGGAAAATGTGGAACTGGTTTGGAAAACCCTCCAGGAGAGAAGGAAAATGTGGGTTTGGCTCTGGAAAACCCTCCAGGGGAGCAGGAAAATGTGGGTTTGGTTTGGAAAACCCTCCAGAAAAGCAGGAAAATGTGGGTTTGGTTTGGAAAACCCTCCAGAAAAGCAGGAAAATGTGGGTTTGGTTTGGAAAACCCTCCAGAAAAGCAGGAAAATGTGGGTTTGGTTTGGAAAACCCTCCAGAAAAGCAGGAAAATGTGGGTTTGGTTTGGAAAACCCTCCAGAAAAGCAGGAAAATGTGGGTTTGGTTTGGAAAACCCTCCAGAAAAGCAGGAAAATGTGGGTTTGGTTTGGAAAACCCTCCAGAAAAGCAGGAAAATGTGGGTTTGGTTTGGAAAACCCTCCAGAAAAGCAGGAAAATGTGGGTTTGGTTTGGAAAACCCTCCAGAAAAGCAGGAAAATGTGGGTTTGGTTTGGAAAACCCTCCAGAAAAGCAGGAAAATGTGGGTTTGGTTTGGAAAACCCTCCAGAAAAGCAGGAAAATGTGGGTTTGGTTTGGAAAACCCTCCAGAAAAGCAGGAAAATGTGGGTTTGGTTTGGAAAACCCTCCAGAAAAGCAGGAAAATGTGGGTTTGGTTTGGAAAACCCTCCAGGAAAAGAAGGGGATGGGGTTTAAGGTCCCTTCCTACCCAAGCCATTCCCTGGGATAACATTCCCAGCCGGATTTCCTTCCTGAGCTTGCTCTGAGAGGGTTTTTTGCTGCTCTCTCCCTGGATGAGACCTGGCAGCTCCCAAATTCCCATCAGAGACACTTTGGGGCATCCTGAAAGAAACTGGGACCTCCTCAGTTGGAGAAACCCCTGAGAATCCAACTCCTCACCCTTGTTCCAGGGAATCCTGGGGATGAACCACGGAAATACCGGGATGAGGATGGAAAATCCCGAATCCCACGGCGGGGAAATGGCAGGGATGGTTTGGGGCTGTCCCCGGGTGATGGCGCCGGGGAAAAATCGAGCAGGGAATCACAATCCGAAATAAAAGCTGGGAGCAGGCAGGGAAGAGCCAGGCGAGCCCGGGGAGGAGCTCATCCCAGATTGTGGCAGCCCAGAGTGTCCCTCTGTCTGTCCAGGGGGGTCTGGAGCCCCGCCAGGCACTTTTGGAACTCGAGACGAAAGCCCAGAACTCTGTGTTTGAGCCGTGTCCTTGGAGAAAGCTGCCCACATTGAGGGAAGAAATACAAAATGGAAAGAAAATGTGCAATTAGCTTATCTTCTCACTGGGTGAGTGTAGGGTTTGGATTTATGGAGGGAGGAGAGAAAAAAGCAAACACGGAGGGCAAAGGGCGGTGCCCCTTCCCCTTCCTCTTTCTTCTCTCCCCTCCATCTCCTGCTGTGACGATGGGGATGGGCATTGGTGGAGGCAGCACTGCCATGGTAAGAAAAGGTAAAGAATTATTGGTATAAATTGATAAACAATAATACGTTGTGGAACTTGGTTGGTTTTCCTAAAAGAGATCAAAAGGAGAAATCGCCTTTGCGGGGCGTCACTGCTGCTGTGGATCTCGGTGGAGCAGCTCATGCTGTGCCTGCTCCAGACACTGAGAGAGAAGAAACAATAAACAACCTGAACACGAACCCGCAGGCATCTCCGACTTTCCTTGGCTCTGGCATGGGACTTTCTAAGATCAAGAAACAGCCATAAAACATCTTAAAAACCAGCAGAGACCATCCCAGAGCAATTCCAGCACAATTCCACTCCCACAGAGCTACGCTGAAATCCGGGATCATCCTCTGGATGCACCGAGGGCCGTGCTCTCCTGGAAATCCACCCTGGAGCTCCCACGGGATGGATTCAGGTGGAAGAGGACATGGAAAAGCAGCAGGAGGGGCTGGAGCTCCGGGGCAGCCACCAGCCAGGGCTGACAGCGCTGCCTGCCCTGAGCACAGATCCCATGGGATTGCCCTCTGGATGCGGCCTGGTGAGGGATTTTCGGGAGGTTTGGATCCCAGAGGGATCAGGGGAGTGGGGGAGCTCCTGGTGCCTGCAGGAGGCTGCTCCGAGGGAAGAGCATCCTCATCTTCCTCACGCACGAACCCCTTTTTCTCAAGCCTGAATTCCAGCCCAGCGAATTCCAGAGGCAAATCCCAATTTTCGGAGCCGAGAGACGTGGGGCGGGTGCGTGGCTGGCTTGGAGGAGCTCGGATTTGAGCTGGAATCTCTGTTTTCACCCAGATCCATGGCCTTGGATCAGTGGGGGTCCCATCGTTTTTCCAGCCTGGGAAGCAGGAGATTCCCATAAATCCTCAGATCCATGGCCCTGGATAAGCCAGGGCCTCGTTTCTATTCCAGACAGGATTTCAGCCTGACCCCTTGGAATCCTCACCCCACAAAAGCCCAGCTGCTTTTCCCGAACTTCTCCCGCAGCTTTCAACCCGGGACGCCTCAATCCAAGGAGGAAACTCTTGGAAAAATGAGAAATTATGGACACAGAGGCTTCACCAGGCAGATCCGGCTGTTCCAAAGGGGCTGGCACCTCTGCCCACTCCATAAAATCTCCGTTCCCGTGGATTTCTTTGTGATCAGCCGCTGGCTGGGAGCCACAGTGTTGGAATCCCGATTTGTTCCAAACGTGGCAGCCACGGGGCTGTCCAGCCCTGGCACAGCTGCCCAGGGCAGGGGTGGAGTCCCCATTCCTGGAGGGATTTAAATCCCTGTGCATGTGCCAAGCTCAGGGGTGCCCTTGGCAGCGCTGGGGTGGAGCTTGAATTCCCTGATCTTTTCCATCCTGAAGGATTCCGTGATTCCAAGACAGGCAGGACAGAAACCCCTGAAAACCAGCTCAGTTTTCGAGCCTTTCCACGGATTTTGGCCCCATCCCGGCCTCCAGCAGCCCGGGATGCCCTGGCAGTGGTCCAAGCCCTGTTCCACCTGGGATGTGGCTCATCCACCGCTCCGGGATGTGTGGGAGCAGGAAGCGGCTGAGGAATGGCCGGCGGCTCCTTCGGGATCACAGACTCCAAACAAATCCCTCACTTCGGGGCCTGATGTTCAAAGCTGCTTTTCCCCCAGATCCCGGCCGGGAATGCCGGCAATTCCACGTGGGTGGCAGGGATGTGGCGGGGCTGGGAGCCAGAAGTCTGGGGAGAGGCATTTCCCTGTGAGCATCCTTATTCCAGAGGGTTCCGGAGTCACTTGGTACTGGGGGATAAATCCAGGATTACCCTGGCAGAGCCTGGAGCCATCCCAGTGGGATAAATCCAGGTTGGACCCTACAGCCCATCCCTGCCATCCCAGTGGGATAAACCCAGGTTGGACCCTACAGCCCATCCCTGCCATCCCAGTGGAATAAACCCAGGTTTTACCCCCATAGTGGAGGTTTGGGAACATTTCCTCATGGAACGGGCTGTCCAGCCCAGGTTCCCCGTTCCTGGAGGGATTTAAATCCCTGTGGCTCCGGCTCCAGGAGCAGCAGACCACCCTGTTTCAAGGCGGTGCTTGGATTCCCGGATCTTTTCCATCCTGAAGGATTCCGTGATTCCAAGACAGGCAGGACAGAAACCCCTGAAAACCAGCTCAGTTTTCGAGCCTTTCCACGGATTTCGGCCGCTCTTGCCTCATTTTGGATTCCAAGGGTTGGGCCAGAACCACGGGAATTCCAGCGTGGATTCGGATGGAAACCTGAGCCCCGCTGGGCACAAGGCCTGGGGTTCCTGGGCAGGGATTGACTCCAAACCCTCCCTGCCGAGAGGAAACCTCCGGCTCCGGCTCCAGGAGCAGCAGACCACATCGTTTCCCTCCCCAGCTGCATCCGCAGCCGCTGCCAGGAGGGAAAATATTGGATTAGGGGGATTGGAGAGAAATCCCTGTCTGGGCCTCGGTTTCCCGAAGGAACAGCTCCGCCCAAGAACTCGGAAAAACTCCTGTTTCCACCGGGATTTTGCCCAAAAAATTCCCTCTCTGCCCCAAATTCCTGCTCCCCCTGTTCCAGCTGCTCTTCCAGGTGGCTCCCGGCGCTGCCGTGAGCCGGGTGCGGGATTTGTCACCGCCCCGCTGATGGAATTCCTGCCCTGATCCAATTACCCTGGAATCGCTTTGGGCCGAGGCCAAATGGGGGAAAATGCAAATCCAGGTGTTAATTCCCGGCGTCTAAAAATAGCCAGGGATGTTTGGAGGAGACACAGGTGAGGGAATAACCGGGAAAAGCGCAAATTCGAGCTGATTCCCTCCAGAATTCCTCCAGGTTGCTCCAGGCAGGGCACTGGGGAGGATTCCCGATGCCTCCTCCTGCTGCTCCGCAAAGTCCCGGTCCTGGTGGGGAATTCTGCCCGTTCCGAGGGGATGCCACCTTCAAGCATCCCAGTTTTGCAGGGAAAGGGATCGAATCCCCGATTTATCGACCCTGAGCTGCAAAGCTGCGACATTCCTGGCAGAAATCCCTCCCGCCCTGCGTGAGGAAGATCCCACGGATTGTTCAATGCCAGGATTGGCGGCTGGAGGGAATTTTTCCACACGGAGACCTCATCCCACCCTGTTTCAAGGCGGTGGGAGGGGATGGGATCCAGCTGGATCCAGCGGGGTGGTCCCGGGCTCTGGCAGGCATCGCAGGCAATTCCAAATTTCTCCAGGCGTGGTTTTTAAAGGGAATGCTGAGAGTTTCCGGGGTGGGATGCAGGGATCACCCAGCAGCTCCTCCTGCCCGGTGGGTTTGGGTCAGAGCTGCAGAGATCCCCCGACTGTGAGAGAAGGGGGATCCTGCCTCTCTCGCGAGGCTTTCCCCAAAATTCAAGGAATTACGGAGTCCTGGAATGGTTTGGGTTGGAAGGGACCTGAAATCCCACCCAGTGCCACCCCCAGGGACAGCTCCCACTGTGCCAGGGTGTTCCAGCCTGGCCTTGGGCACTGCCAGGGATCCAGGGGCAGCCACAGCTGCTCTGGCAATTCCAGCCCAGCCCCTCCCCACCCTCNCACCCTCCCAGCCGTGAATTCCTTCCCAAATTCCCACCCTGCGCTCCGTCTGAAGCCTCCCTGTGGCTCAGTGGGCCAAATCCAGGGAGAAATCCCATCCACGGAGGCAGCAGCGCTGCTGTTTTCCTCTGGAATTCACTGCCGGGGAGGAAATCGGGCGGGAGCTTTACCAGGAGCGGCCTCTCCAATGCCCCATTCCCGGGGATTCCGTGGTGACGGGAGGGGATGGCAAAAAACGAGGGAGGCAGGACCTGCTCGGAAGGTTTGGGTTTGATCTGAGTGGGAATTCTGGGATGGGATNCCCCATTATTTTTAATTGCCTTTGTTCCTCGTTAGATCCAGCACGGATCCGTCAGCGGGCACAATTCCTCACGGAATGCAGCTCCTGGAAAAACACGGAGCGCTTCTGTAGCGGGAAATATTCCCTCAGGGAATTCTCCGTCCTCTCGGATGTGGGGCACGGGGCGAGCCGTCCCGTCCCGGCACAGGGATGGATCCAGCCTCGGGAAAAACAACTGGGAGGCAGGAAATAGGTGGGAACAGGAGGGACACAATTCCCAAAGCGCGCTCCCGCCGCCCATTGTCCCGGAGCAGGTGAACAGCAGGGAATGTTGGCTCGGCCGCTCAGGAAATGCTGGAATTCCCGGAGCGGGAATTCTGCCCTTTGCCTCCAGTCCCGCACAATGGCCCGAAAATCCTGGGAGCGTCCGGCGTGCCCAGATATCCCCGGCTCCGGCCAGGCCTCCGGGGCAGGACCGGGAGCTGTGTCCGGCCATTCCCGCTGGGATCTCAGCGCTCTTTGTCCGAAAGGGCTTCCTGTCCTTGGAAAGCCGGGGAAAGAGGCCAGGAGCTAAAAAAGGTGGGAAGAAACAGGCGGGGGAGGCTCGGGTGAGGAGGATTCGTGGAGCCCCGGAGAGGGAGGGTGGGAGGAGTGGGAAGAGGTGGGGATGGGGATGGGGAGGGGTTGTTTATGGCCGGGAATGCGGAGGATCCCGAAATAGGACTCGGATTTCACAGGAGCTGGGGGCAGGGAGCCGGGAAGGGACTCACGGTGTCCATGGAGCGAGGCGGGAGCAGAGCAGTTTCTGGGATGAGCCTTGGGAGCAGCTCCCAAGGGATAAATCCTCTTTGTTTGGGGTATCCAGGAAAGCTCGGGGAGGATTTGGGACCCCGAATCCCCCTCCCAGCTGTGTGTCCCCAAGGAGGTGACCCAACCCCTCAGGCGTGGCCGTTCCCGTGCCATTCCCTAAAATCCCTGCCAGCCATCGCGGGCTCGGCGCCTCTGGGCCGTTCATTTTCCATTTTCCAGGTGAAACCCCAATCCCGGTGTTACTCTTGGAAGCTTTGCTCACATCCCGGAGATTTACAGAGGCTGATTCACAAGGTGCGAAAAAACCCCAAACAAACCCCGTTTGGGGCTGTCCCGTTAAACCCCGGGGTCTGCAACGGCGCTGCCGGGATGGAAAATTCCTGTAAGAGCCGTTTGGGGGGAAAAATAAATAAAAAGGAGGGATTGGGATATAATCGGAGGCTGTTCCCGGCCCTCAGCCCGAATTCCAACACCTCGGGCGGGCGGTTGCTGGTTCCTGCTCTGCCAAGCACGGCACAGTGGGGTCATTATTGGGGCCGGGACGGGCTGGGGGCCGGGCTGGGAGCCCCTTCCCTTCCCCCTGGAATGCCGAGCCCCTTCCCTTCCCCCTGGAATGCTGCAGCCGGGGAGGGGGATGGGGATGGCCCGGCTCCGGGAAATGAGGGGGAAAGGGAGGGATTTGGGGCTCTGGAGGGATTTGGGGCTCTGG